>NW_026844029.1:1457722-1564438 GCF_029531705.1 Pantherophis guttatus | reverse complement strand
CCTTCCTTCCTTCCTTCCTTCCTTCCTTCCTTCCTTCCTTCCTTCCTCCCTCCCTCCCTCCCTCCCTCCCTTCCTTCCTTCCTGGTGCCACAGTGATTAGAATGCAGCATTGCAGGCTAACTCTGCCCACAGACTGGAGTTTGATCCTGACCAGCTCAAGGTTGACTCAGCTTTCCATCCTTCTGAGGTGGGTAAAATGAGGACCCAGATTGTTGGGGGCAATAGGCTGACTCTGTTAAACTGCTTAGAGAGGGCTGGTTCAAGTGACTAGCCAGAATTAGTTTTTTGTTCATCACGGAGTTTTACCAGCCATCACCCTCTCTTATATAGTCTCTGGGGTGTGGTCCAGTGACTCAATTCTAATCCCTAGCACGCCTCCTTAACTGCTGCAACTGTTTATCATGCCTTCGTTGGCGTGCATCCAGGAACGATGGCTCTCCTTCTTCGCTCTCATCAGAGACACCTGGCTAATCTCCTCTCCCTCGGCCGGCACCTGAGACAGTGCCAGAGGGGAGGGGCCTGGAGAGGGAGGCCTGGCTGACTCCTCTCCCTCATGTTCGGAGCTTTCTTCCTCCGATGAGATAGGCTCAGAGGGCGGGGCCACAACAGGGAGGCCTGCAGAGTGCTCCTGGGGGCTGGGGAGGGCAAAAGCTATTTTTTCTTGTTTTCCACTACGAAATCTTGGTGTGTGTGTCTTATACTCCGGTGCGTCTTATAGTCTGAAAAATACGGTAATTGTTTTAGGCAAGCAAACATTTTAAGTGGATATACTTTTTTTTTTTCCCCAGAGTCCCATCTTTTCCTGATCAGGAATTTATGTTGTCGGGACTTCTGATCCAGTAACAAAATCCCAGTAAACTCTTATCAAGTTTTATCAGACCTCAGCAAGGGATTAATCATTCTCAGAGAAGACAACAGCAGTTCCAAGTGGTTAGCTCCACACTGTTATGGACTTTATCAGCAGAAATTTCATCAGCTGGCGTAATTGAGAAGTCTTAAGTAAGAAATGTTTCCAAGATAAAGGTGAACATGAGCAGAATTTATATATTGTTCTTGATCAAGCACATATTCGGCATTTTTATTCCAACCAGTCAAGTAACCTTTGTTAATTTGCTCTTGCAGAATTAGCTGATGAAAAAAGAAAAACCCGTTGGCATTCCAAATTAGAACAAATCTCTAACTTGGTGGGCTTCCAGGACCTTAAAAAGTAAAAAGCCTCAGTATCAGTTACAAAGAGTTGAGTTGGCGCTGGGAGTAGAAATGACAGGAAAAAAAAGTGAGCATTTTCCTGATGAATTCAATGCAAATTTCACCAAAATCAGCCTGCTGCTAGATATCATAGGATGCTTCATTTTATATTCATACATACCAAGGAATTATTGAGTCTGTCATTTGCACCTCTATAACTGTCTGGTTTGGTTCTGCAACCCAACAACTCAGACCCAGACTTCAGAGGATAATTGGCCAGGATGTGAGAATGGAGAAAACATCTCAGAAGGGACCCTCCTCAGTTCTCTGGAAAGTAAAGGCAATGAGAAGGAGAAATGTTCTAAGACTTTCAAATTTTGTTACTATAATTTGGAACTGTTTGGAAATGATAGCAGAAGGCTGGGATTTTTGAGAAGGTAAGGAATGGGAAATCTTTCTCATTTTTGTTTTTTAAGATTCCCAAGATGCATGCAAAGATCATGCAAAGGCATGAAATTTAGTGCAGGCTTTTCTCCCCCAATGTTGTTGTTGTTGTTAGTTGTGAAGTCATGTCCGACTCATCGCAACCCCATGGGCAACATTCCTCCAGGCCTTCCTGTCTTCTACCATCCTCTGGAGTCCATTTAAGCTCACGCTGACTGCTTCAGTGACTCCATCCAGCCACCTCATTCTCTGTTGTCCCCTTCTTCTTTTGCCCTCAATCTTTCCCAGCATCAGGCTCTTCTCCAGTGAGTCCTTCCTTCTCATTAGGTGGCCAAAGTATTTGAGTTTCCTCTTCAGGATCTGGCCTTCTAAAGAGCAGTCAGGGTTGATCTCCTCTAGGACTGACTGGTTTGATCGCCTTGCAGTCCAAGGGACTTGCAGGAATCTCCTCCAGCACCAGAATTCAAAGGCCTCCATTCTTTGGCCTTCTCAGCCTTCCTTATGGTCCTTCCCCAATGATTGTCACCTAATTTGGACTTGTTCCAAAACTAGCTATTTTGAATTCAAGGAAAAGGAAGTGATAATCAGGATAAATGGCAAGTGTAATGATATTGTTTAATTCAACTTTAGACTTCAGATCAAGCATCCAGATATTTTAAATAAACCTTTATTTTGGTTACTTCTTTACTGCAATTCAGAAGCAGAGATGTTGTCCGTCTTAAAACATAATCCGTGTTATCTCGGTGAATTTCAGTAATCACAGTTTTATTACTGCAACATCATAGCATAAGTTACTGGTCTAGGCTGCAATTCACATTGCTACTAAGTGCTAAAAGCTGTAATGTTTTATGTATAACATAAAACATTTACGAACAAGTAAATTACCAGTCTCTTCTTTCAGTACAAGCCAAATATGAATGCTTGGACACATTATCTTAAAACAGTGTATCAGATTAAAATATATAGCTATAAAGCTTATAAATAATAATTATTGTAAAATCTAGACTCCTTAAGAAAGAGATTGCAAGTGAAAATGATATTGGTTCTGCATTACAGAGCATTAACATATTAATTAACGTTTACTCCAAAAAGAAAGTAATTATATTTTTTTTATGTATTTGCCAAAATACTTTCATATATAAACAGCTTATGCTTCTAGTTAATTGGCAGATTGCATTCACAAATAAATAATATGCATATATTTCCTCTCCCTGAAATAATTCTCTCTATAATTTGGTCAAATAATTCCATTACTATTAACCATAAATGATCCATTTCAAAACTGATGGGCACTATTAGATTTACCAAATACAGATTATATACTGTCACTGTAAGATTGCCTACGTGGCAAGATGCAGCTTAAATAATTCACACTCCCTCTCATTTACTCCAGAATTTTCTCCATTAAACCTAGCGAGAAAATACTTCTGTGCAAAATATTTTATGACTGCCTCGCTAGTTTGATTTTTTTTTTAAATTAAAGTTTGTTCATAATTTATACCATAAAACAGAATACCTAACAACATGCAATCAATATTTAACTAGCTCTGTTTTCGGTGGCCAGTAAGAATAAAGTTTCCCCTTGGTCTAAACTGAAGAATGATAGTTGACTTTACTAATCTGGTACTCTTCTGGTATTCCTCCCATTGTTAATCAGCAATCATTACACACCTCGTATATTTTTAAGGACTGGTGTGTTAAATAAATCTTTATCTACTCATTCAATTCATCTTTGTTATTTCATAATTTTATGAAACTTTTTTTAGGAAGTATTAATTAATTTCTTTCAATAATTCAATTAAGGATGTAATTATTAAAATGTCATGGAGACACACACTTACACACACACACGTGTGTGTGTGTGTGTTGGGGACAGCTCAGGGGTGAAATCCAGCAGGTTCTGACAGGTTCTGGAGAACTGGTAGTGGAAATTTTGAGCAGTTCGGAGAACCGGCAAATACGACCTCTGACTGACCCCAGGAATGGGGAGAGAATGGGGATTTTGCAGTATCCTTCCCCCAGGAGTGGGGTGGGAATGGAGATTTTGCAGTATCCTTCCCCTACCGTGCCCACCAAGCCACGCCCACCAAGCCACGCCCACAGAACCGGTAGTAAAAAAATTGGATTTCACCACTGGGACAGCTCATTCTAAAAGATTGGAACTGCCATCAAAAGACATGATTCCTGACACGAGTGGAGGGGGGCATTGGCACAGGATATTGACACAGGGATGGGGCCGGGAGGGTGTGGGATGGCTGACCCAGCTGGAGACAGGCCATCCTGACAACAGCACAGTCTTGGGGATAAATAAGCAAGTAAATTTACCGTTGCATTCCATTTTTCCATGAGCCACTCATGCCAGAGCAGGAGAATAAAACAACTGTGTTAGTGAACATATTTCCCAGTTCAAAAGAGTAAGCAGTGAATTTTCACATTGTTTCTTCATCTGCTAAGGTTTTTTTTTTTTTTTAACTTTTTGTTCAGTTGGCTTTATCTATGTTCATATGTATTTTCCTTCCTTCCTTCCTTCCTTCCTTCCTTCCTTCCTTCCTTCCTTCCTTCCCTCCCTCCTTCTTGTTCTCTCTTTACTTCCGTCCTTTCCTCCTTCCTTTCCTCTCTCCTTCCTTCCTTCCTTCCTTCTTTCCCTTCTTCCTTCTTTTCCTACTTCCTTTTCTCTTATCCCTTCCTTGCTTCCTCCCTTCCTTTCCTCCTTCCTTTCCTCTCTGTTTTCTTCCTTCCCTCCTTCCTTTCATCTCTCTTTCCTTCCTTCCCTGCTTCTTGTTTTCTCTTTCCTTCCTTCCTTCCTTCCCTATTTCTTTCCCTATTTCCTTCTTTCCCTCCTTCCTTTTTTCCCTCCTTCCTTTTCTCTTATCCCTTCCTTCCTTGCTTGCTTCCTCCCTTGCCTCCTTCCTTTCCTCTCTCCCTCCTTCCTTTTTTCTTATTCCTTCCTTCCCTCCTTCCTTTTCTCTTTCCTTCCTTCCTTCCTTCCTTCCTTCCTTCCTTCCTTCCTTCCTTCTTCTATATTAACCACTTCTCTCTGACACTTTCTTCACCTACACTACACAATATATAATGTTTTCATTCAGTAGTGTAAAGAAGTCATACTGTCAGTGTAGCCTTGAAATAGACCTAATATTTTAAGTGGATTAAATGGCTATATTTCTTTTTTTTTCCAGAGCAATCGTTGTAAACTTGTGCATTTGTCCTGAAATTGTGAAAATAAATAAGAAAAGCAGCCAAAGAGTTTCCTTGATAACATTGTAATAAATTCTACAGGGATTAACACGGAGGACACAAAAACTTCCTCGGTTCCAGAATATATTCTCCATATATCTATGAAATCCGATCGCTGTGTTTTCTAACCAGGAAATGATTTATATGCAGAAGCATGACACACTGAGAAATATTGTTTAATTATAGGTTTCCATCATTTTTGAATTCAGTATTCGGAAATATAAATATGATATATTTGGGTTCTAGGAAATGTGTGGTGGATCAGAAAGTTTTATGCCTAACATTTTTACCTTGAAATAATATATAATATCCTTATCCTTATTAATCAAATGCGGTAGCACAAGTTCTTTTATTCTGGACTGAGGTCTAGGTTTTTAGTTGTAAATCTTCTACAAACTCTGATAATATTTTGATGGTTAATAGTACTCTATAGGTAAACAGGTACACATCTATTTAGAGGTATGGGTTTCATCAAATTAACCTTTCCTAACTACAGTATATATACCAAGGGAGAAGAACGTCTGGTCTATGGGCTTAATCCATTTCACCAGTCTAACTCCTTGTTAGCAGTTGTTCCAATATCTCAGGGGTTGCCACAAAAAAGAGGGAATCAACCTAATCCCCAAAGCACCTGAAGGCAAGACAAGAAGCAATGGTAGTACAGGGGTTTAAGGCACCCTGTTATTAAGCTGGTTAAGACCAGCTGCCTGCAATTACTGCAGGGTTCGAATCTCGCCAAGGCTCAAGGTTGACTCAGCCTTCCATCCTTTCTAAGGTAGGTAAATTGAGGACCCAGTTTGTGGGGGCAATAAGCTGACTTTGTATAAATATACAAAAGGATGAAGGCTATTGCTGAGCACATTGTAAGCCGCCCTGAGTCTTCGGAGAAGGGCGGCATATAAATCAAATTAAAAAAAAAAATAAAAAATGGATGGCACCTAATCAAGGAGAGAAGCAGCCAAGAACTAAGGAGAAATTTTCTAATAGATAGAACAATTAATCAGTGGGACGTCCTGCCTTCAGAAGTTATGGGTGCTCCATCACTGAAGGTTTTTAAGAAGGATTGGGCAGCCATTTGTCCGCAATGGTACAAGGTCTTCTGCTTGAGAGATGGTTGAAATAGAAGACCTCCAAAATCTCTTCCAACTCTGTTATTCTGTTATTGTGGCGCAATGGATCTTGAACAATCTCCCTTCTTCCCAATTTTGCTAAAGCAGGAACCAGAGGTGGGTTTCAGCAGGTTCTGGAGAACCGGTAGTAGAAATTTTGAGTAGTTTGGAGAACTGGTAAATACCACCTCTAGCTGGCCCCGCCCCCATCTATTCTCTGCCTCCCGAGTCCCAGCTGATCGAGAGGAAATGGGGATTTTGCAGTAATATTTATTTATTTATTTATTTATTTATTTATTTATTTATTTATTTATTTATTTATTTATTTGATTTATATGCCGCCCTTCTCCGGAAACTCAGGGCAGCTTACAATGCTTTTAAGCAATAGCCTTCATACTTTTGTATATACCTGCTTAGTAGGGCTTTCGGGCCCCCCCTAAGCGGTGTTATATTTTATACAAAGTCAGCTTATTGCCCCCACAATCTGGGTCCTCATTTTACCTACCTCGGAAGGATGGAAGGCTGAGTCAACCTTGAGCCTGGTGAGAATTGAACTCGCAGTAATTGCAGGCAGCGGGCAGCTAAATACTACTTTAACAGTAGTTTAGTCCACTGCACCACCAGGCTCCTTCCCCTGGAGTAGGGTGGGAATGGAGATCTTACAGTATCCTTCCCCTGCCACACTCACCAAGCCACACCCACCAAGCCATGCCATGCCACGCCCACCAAGCCACACCCACAGAACCAATAATAAAAATTTTTGAAACCCACCACTGGCAGGAACCATCTCTCAGACATTTCCATGCTTTTTTTCAAAATGAGCACTATCATATTTTTGCTCTTTTCATTTTCAATAGTCATCTTTAAAACTAATCCCACAAATGACCATTGTTGATTCCTATTCTATGACTCTTTTTTTTTAATTCATTTGATTTTTTTTTTCTTTTACATTTCATGAGTTGAAATTCTATTAAATTGTACCTGGAGTATTTGACCCCTCTCTCACGGTCCCTTTCTTTCTCAACTCGCTTCAACTTCTTGCTTCCATCGGTGGAAAATTTTGCTTTCCGGAAAGCTGCCAGAGAAGACATGATAGAGCAGATCCCTACGAAGTAAGGATCTAAATGATCAAAACAACATTTAAATCCAGGGCGGGCTTCAAAAATTTTAGCAAGGGGTTCTCTGCCCGGTTGCTGGGTGGGTGTGGCCATGGTGGGCGTGGCCTAATCAGCCTCCTGCACCATGGTGGAGGAGCATTTTTGCCTTCTCTGGGCTCAGGAGGCTTTCATCGAGCCTCCAGGAGGGTGAAAATGGCCTCCCCAGGCTCCAAAGGCCCTCTGGAGGCCACAAACAGGCCCGTTTCTGGCCTTCCTGAACTTCCAGTAGGCCCATTTTTCATCCTCCCCAACCCTCTGTGTGTGTACTGCATTTACCTGCATCCAAAACGGGCTGTGTGGGGACTCCTGGGAGGGGTGGAGTGGGAGGGGCCAGCCAGGAGTGGGATTTGGGGGGTTCTCCAAACTGCACAGAATCTTAGCTAGAGGTTCTCCCGAACCCCTGCGAACCCCCAGCAAAGGGGGTTCTTCCAAACCCCCATCTCTAAATCTCTTTTTCACCAAAGCTTGCAACATATTTAGGGCAGCTGTCCTAGATATATTCCAATCTACTTTTTTTTTGATGGGGTGTGGGGGGGTAGAGGATAGGAGGAGGAAGAAATGATGCGAACACATCTCTGTTTTCATTTCCAGCATGTTGGGCTGCAGCCAGCAGAGCACTAGATTGAACAAAATGAGCTGTCATTGGGGCACTCCAATTTGACCTTCAAATTGCTCATAAATGAACTGGAGTTTGTTTCATCTCTCTAAAAGCCGTGCTGTTTAAATGGAGACATACTGGAAGAGGAACGTGCTATCAGAAATGGATTTAAAGTGGTGCACTAGAAGCGGTGCTCGGGATGTAATTCCAGGAAGGTTAGCATCAGCAGCACACTCAAAACCTTGTGAAAACATACCACAATATAATTGTGTGTTATCTTAGTTCAGATGATTAATTGATGGTGCCCACCTGGCTTTGACATATGTTCCAGATCTGGAAGAAGAGAAATAAATCAGGTATCCGAGATAGTTGTCACACTCTGAAGTTTGATATTACGCACTAGGGGAAAATTAATGTTAAGCACGCATCCTAAAACTTAGCACTGATGAAGTATTCCAATATTCCATATGAAGTAAAATTCTCCACCGGATAGTTTATTCTTCAACTGAATTGTTTTGTTATGTATTTCTAAATCAGGAAATGTTATTAGCTCCCCTTTGAAAAGGAATATTTGAAAAAGTGCCTCTAAAATTTGAGTGTGCCTTTTTAGATATAATACCTACATACTTAAAGGTAAAGGTTCCCCTCGCACATATGTGCTAGTCGTTCCCGACTCTAGGAAGACGGTGCTCATCTCCGTTTCAAAGCCGAAGAGCCAGCGCTGTCCGAAGACGTCTCCGTGGTCATGTGGCCGGCATGACTCAACACCAAAGACGCACGGAACGCTGTTACTTTCCCACCAAAGGTGGTCCCTGTTTTTCTACTTGCATTTTTTTACCTGCTTTCGAACTGCTAGGTTGGCAGAAGCTGGGACAAGTAACGGGAGCTCACCCCGTTACGCGGCACTAGGGATTCGAACCGCTGAACTGCCAACCTTTTTGATCGACAAGCTCAGCATCTTAGACACTGAGCCACCGCATCCCTTTCAGTTTATGATTACTATTGACCAAAATCCCATCTTTTTGACCCATCTCACACATTGAGGGACGTTAAAATAGCACCTTAAAAATTAGTGCTAGGAGTGGGGAGACAAAAGCTGTTCGCAACCGGAATTTCTAAAAAAAAAAGGGGGGGGGGGGTGTTTCAAACATTTTGGAGAACTGTTGCGGTCACAATGACAGCAGATCTGTGGTTATGGGTTAAGAGACTGCTTTCTCTCATATAAGTCCATCAATTCAGAAAATCTTTAGAGGCCTTTTGTAATCCATTAACCTATTTCTAAAGTAGACCTTCCACGAATAGTTCAGATTTGGAATTTTCTTCCAAAGGACGCCTGTCTCACTTCCTCATTGCCAGCCATCTTGGAGTTTTGTGAAGAATTTCCTTGTTAGAAATACCTTCATTGTTTTATTTTTCTTGCTGCTCTTCTCATTTTCTGTCCTCGATATTTTTGCTTCATCTTCGGAGCATTTCTGCTGCCTCCTTGTTTTTGTTTACATGGTTCAACTAACGTATTTAATTTTTATATTCATGCTTCGTAGGAAATCCCTGCATATCCAACTTGCCTTAAAAAGGAAGGTAGAGCTAATTGCGTGTAAATAATGTATATAGTGAGAAAAGCTAAGGCAAAAGGCTTAATTGTCTGATAGTGGTGTCTACAAAATTTCATGTAAACTGTGTGTATTGGGAAAATAAGACTACATAATCCAATGCTTTAAAAAAAGACTCTGTAAAAGCCATTATGAACAGAGGTACATGCGAGAAAGCGTCCCTGATATGTCTTAGATTTAACAGAACAGAATAACAGAGTTGGAAGGTACCTTGGAGGTCTTCTAGTCCAACCCTCTGCCCAGGCAGGAAAAAAAAAAAACATACCATTTCAGACAAATGTATCTCCAATCTCTTCTTAAAAACTTCCAGTGTTGGAGCATTCACAACTTCTGGAGTTGTTCCACTGATTAATTGTTCTCACTGTCAGGAAATTTCTCCTTAGTTCTAAGTTGCTTCTCTCCTTGATTAGTTTCAAGTTTATTAGATTTCTATACCGCCCTTCTCCCGAAGGACTCAGGGCGGTGTACGGCCATATTAAAACACATATATTTATAAAATTTAAAACCAATTAAAATCGAATATAAAAATTTGGCCCGCAAATTAAAACACACATACACCCTTTTTAAAATTCGTACTAGGCCAGTCCGGCTTGCTGGAACAGAAGGGAGTGGGTGTCGCCAGTAGGCATCGTTTGGCCAACGGCACCCTGAGGAGCCCCTCTCTGTGGGAGCGTATTGGCCGGTGGGAGGTTGTTGATGGCAGAAGGTGGTCTCGTATATACCCCAGTCCTGAGCCATGGAGCGCTTTAACGGTGGTAACCGACACCTTGAATTGCAACCGGAAGACCACTGGGAGTCAGTGCAGCTCGCGCAGGAGGGGTGTTACGTGCGTGCAACGATTAGGTTCTACCCATTGCTTCTTCTTCTGCCTGAAGGTGCTTTAGAGAATAGGTTGACTCCCTCTTCTTTTCTTCTTTAACCTGCAGTGAGTTCCACATATTCTTACCACTGGTTTGCCACGTGTGCATCTTACGCACATGTGCCCATCCTTCTGTGCATGCACTCAGCCTCGAAAACATGGTTAAAGAGGATAGGTTGGTGGCAGGCTCACCCAAAGTCAGTGCTACCAGTTCACCCCAGTGGTGAAATCTGAACTGGTTTACTACCGGTTCGCTGGCCGCGCATGCATACCATGTGCCAAACACATGCTGTGTATGCACATGTGCAGTGCACACCAAACATGATCTGCGCACGCAAGTGCAGTATGCACCAAAAGGAGGCTTGGGGAGGTAAATAGAAAGCGTGGTGGGGGTATGATCAGCTGTGGTGCGCGTGGGAACCTTTTTAAAATCTTTTTAAAAGGATTTTTTACTACTGGCTCGGGTGAATAGGTAGTAAAAAAATGCTTTTAAAAAGTTTTTTTAAAAAGGCTCTGGCGATCGTGCGGCACAGCTGTGATCGTTGGAGCCCTTTTTTTTACTTTTTTAAAGTAAAGTAAACCTATTCGCCCGAACCAGTAGTACAAAAATGCCTAAAAAGTAAAAAATAAAAGTTCCGACGATCAGCTGAGCTACGCGCGATCATCGGATTTTTTTTTTTTAATTAAAAAAAACATTTTTAACTACCAATTCCAGAGAACCAGTAGTAAAATAATGCTAAAAAAGTAAAAAAAAAAAAGAAAAGTTCCGATGATCGTGCGTCACTCAACTAATCATCAGGACTTCTTTTTTTTTTTACATTTTTTACTACTGATTCAGGCGAACCAGTAGCATTTTTTACTTCCGGTTTGGCAAACCAATAGAATTTTTTACTTCCGGTTCGGCAAACCAATAGCATTTTTTACTTCTGGTTCGGCAAACCAATAGCATTTTTTACTACTGGTTCAGGCGAACTGGCCCAAACTGGTAGCATTTCACCCCTGGTTCACTCGAACCGGTACGAACCAGCTGAATACCACCTCTGTCTTCAACCCCTTAGATATTGGAACACTGCTATCATGTCACCTCTAGTCCTTCCTTCTTTCATTATTTATTTATTTATTTATTTTTGAGGACTCAGGGCGGTGAACAGCCAAATAAAAACATCAAATACAAATATTAGTTCCTGCAACCATTCTTCATATGTTTTAGCCTCCACTCCCCTAATCATCTTTTTTGCTCTTCTATGTGTGCTTTCCAGAGTTTTTTTTTTTTTTTTACATCATGGCAACCAAAACTGGATGCAGAATTTACATTCCCTTGCGCTTCGTGAAGGAAGAAAAAATAAAATCTGTGAAAAACTGAAATACCTCTTGGAGGAAAGATCAATGCAAATTGTAAACCAAATTGTGTGCCATATATTTTTTTTAAAAAAAATTGACAGCGCAATGTCCAAAACTAAAAAAAAAAAAAGAAGAAGAAATTCTCTGTACAATAAAGCTGATAGTTATCTCCCAATTTCATTCCATGTAGACTTTTGAGTGCATATTTCAGATGCATTCTTGGGAAACAATGCTATTTGATTGAAAATTGGATCTTGTTTTCTGAAACCAGAAATCTTGTATAATCATCTTGTATAATCAGAGTTAAATTGCCTCTTTCTATATTCCTGAATTGAATGGGAGGGTAACTTGAGTTAATTTTCATTTGAGATCTCAGTTGCAGAACTGCCTGATCTACTGTTTGATAAACTGAACATGCTTACCGTTCCTGGAAAGACCATAGTTAGGACAACACCAAACCCTGATTCTATTTGTCTGTACAGGCTTCTTGGAACTTAAAAAATGCAAGTAGAAAAATAGGGACCACCTTTGGTGGGAAGGTTACAGCGTTCTGTGCGCCTTTGGTATTTGGTACAGAGACGTCTTTGGACAGCACTGGCTCTTTGGCTTTGAAACGGAGATGAGCACTGCCCCCTAGAGTCAGGAACAACTAGCACATATGTGTGAGGGGAATCTTTACCTTTACCTTTCAGTATGTAGGTATTATATCCAAAAAGGTACACTCAAATTTTAGAGGCACTTTTTCAAATATTCCTTTTCAAAGGGGAGCTAATAACATTACTGATTTGGAAATACATGTTCTGTCCCCGTCTCACACATGCACACAAACAGACAGCCGTGGGTTAAATAAACTGGCAGACAACCAATTATTCCGATAAGAAGCTTGGCAGCAACTCAGTAGCTACTTGCCAAGAACTTTACTCATAAACAAAATCACACAGTCAAGAATTGTCCAGTTCGTAAAATAAATCCAAGGCTGATAATGTTGTTTCCCAAGATGCAATGTGACTCGATAGTAGTTAGTTTTGTCCGTTACAGAGTCTGAATGGCCACCTCACCCCCTTTTATACCCTGTGGGGTGTGGTCCAGTGACTCAGCTTAATCTCTGGCATGCCTTTTCTTCTGTTGCGTGCGCTTATCTCTGCGACGCTGCCGAGGATCCAGCCAAGACTCATTTCCCTCATCACTGTTCACCTGTGGCTGCGTGGACGTGCTTGGCTCCGGCCCTATCTCTTGCCCTTTGGCGGACACCGAAGGCATTGCCAGAGAGGAGGGTCCTGGAGAGGGAGGCCTTGCCAACTCCTCTCCTTCACTCTCGGAGTCCTCTCCTGCTGATGACACAGGCTCAGGTAACGGAGCCACAACAATACATAACAAAACAATTCAGTTGAAGATTAAAAAAATCGGGTGGAAAACTTTACTTCATGTGGAATACTGGAATACTTCATCAGTGCTAAGTTTTAGGATAGTCCAACCCCCTCTTAAGTAGGAAACCCTATACCTTTTCAGACAAATGGTTGTCCAATCTCTTCTTAAAAACCTCCAGTGACGAAGCCCTCACAATTTCTGAAGGCTAGCCCTTCCACTAATTAATTGTTCTATCAAGACATTTCTCCTTACTTCTAGGTTATTTCTCCTTGAGTAGTTTCCATCCATTGCTTCTTTTTCTGCCTTCAGGTGCTTTAGAAAATTACAACACTGCTATCATGTCACCGGCAGTCCTTGTTTTCATTAGACTACACATACTCAATTCCTGTAATCGGTCTTCAAATGTTTTAGCATCCAGTCTCCTAATATTTGTTGCTATTCTCTGCACTCTTTCTAGAGTCTCAACATCTTTTTTTATATTGGGTGCTGAGACATGATAGCAGTGTTCCGTTATCTCAGGGGCTGCCACAAAGAAGAGGGAGTCAAGCTATTCTCCAAAGCACCTGAGGGCAGAACAAGAAGCAATGGGTGGAAACTCATCAAGGAGAGAAGCAACTTAGAACTAAGGAGAAATTTCCTGACAGTGAGAACAATGAATCAGTGGAACAACTTGCCTCCAGAAGTTGTGAATGCTCCAACACTGGAAGTTTTTAAGAAGATGTTGGATAACCATTTGTCTGAAGTGGTGTAGGGTTTCCTGCCTAAGCAGGGGGTTGGACTAGAAGACCTCCAAGGTCCCTTCCAACACTGTTATTCTATCTATAAGTAACTGGATGCAATATTCTAAGTGTGGTCTTACCAATGCATTATAAAGTGATACTAACAAATTCAAAAGCATTAGGCACTGAACAGGACTACACTTTATAAATTTTATTATAATCTGGCTATAGCATGTTTTTTAGTAATAATCAGATCCATGTGACACAATTAGGCGATAAGATCTGTCTTTAAAGTTTATTCATAGGTGGCATGGAACCTCTCTTGAATGCGTTCTATACATTAAAGTATGTTAAGAAGGTACTGGCAGAATTTGCAAAGGTGTCAGGATTATCAAATCTCATTTGAAGTTATTTCTTCAAACCCCTCCTAAAATTCAAAGGACGCATCTGGAGATTTAAGAATTCTAATAGCATATAAACCTTTAAAATATTTAGGGGTCAATATTACCAAAATATTAAGAAATACATTTATAACCATACTGCAACATGGAGGGGGGGAAAACTCAAACAAGAAAATGAAAAGCTGGCCTAAAAAGACACATCAATATTTTAGGATGAATTGCAGCTGTTAAAATGTCCTTGCAGGACTCTTTTTAAAAAATTCCAATGCCTCCCAGTGGAAACTTTGAAACAGATATTAAGACATCGAGAAAAGGGGCTGGGGAAAGTGTTTCATGAAGAAAAAGGGTGGTGTGGTGGGGGGAGATAGAGAGAGGATCTATATATAAAAAAATATTTAGACCTCTGTAGTGAGGAGGCTCTGGAATATATAACATACTAGCTGAATGCCCGTGCTTCGGTACGAAACTATTATTTCGTAGCTTGATAAATTGACACTTAAAGCCTGAAACTTAATGTAGAATATGTAACTCTGTAGTATCAGAGTGTTAATATAAGGCAACTGGCAGTTGGAACAGAGAGCGAGGGGGAATAGAATGCCCCAGCCTGCAGGCCGGATGAGTCATGTGCTGGCTGTGCCCACACCCGGTTTAGTGAAGGGTAGCATCAGAGCGTGTTAATATAAGGCAACTGGCAGTTGGGACAGAGTTCTTTTCAGGTGGGGAGTGGGAGTAGAACGCCTAACTCCTTCGCATCAGAACATGTGAATATAATACTGTATATGAAATACTAATGATCTGATGTTCATTTCAAAAAATCCTTTCTTAGCAAGCACCTAGAAGCCAAGAGGAACATATGTGCCAAATTTCAAGTTTGTAGGCTTTACTGTTCTGGAGATTTGGTGCAGCAAGTTAGGACACATTATTTTGTTTATCTTAACAAATTTATCTAAAAATGGATCAAAGAGAAACAATATCACACCCAGATACTGTGATAAATCTAAATTAAAATAAAATTAATCATGGTTTTACAAAACCAAAGCACTACGTTTGGAAAAAATTCGCACGCAGTCTTGATGAAGAACATTTCTTCTCCAGCAGTTTTTAATAGCATACATAGATCAGGATAATCATTACAGTGTGGCTCAAATAAAATCTGAAGAGGTTTTTAACCTTTATAAAACAAACGATTTCTACTGCAAATGGAAGCTGTAAAAAAAAAACAAGGACAATGGCAACAACAACAAGAAACGATTCGGTGATTATTTGCCATAGTTTTCTGATATCAACTTGAATCTTGTTGGGTCATAAAGATGTTAGAGTTTCAACCATTTGCCCTCATACCAGTTTCTAGAATTTAATACTCGGCTATTGGAAACAATCAAAAGCAATAATGTCAAACGTTTATAGAATAGTATTGTAGTTAGAAAAAGAGATTTACTTTTTGACTTAAAGAGAATGCTGGCTCTGATGAATTCAACTTCAACTTCTATGTGAATCCAACTCAACTGCCAATCTCTCTTCCATTGACACTGTTCTGTCCTCATTACACGTTAGCCTGTGTGTGGCTCGACATGCAGCTAAACCCACCTATCCTCCAATAAAACAGACCATGTACGTAGACCTGAATGCTTTATTGAAAGAATAGGATATGGTGAAACTGTGGCAAATAGGGATACACGCAACAGGAACTGAATACAACATAGACATATTGAGTTACTGCTGAACATAACAATTAGTAAATACAAGTAATTTAAATCTCACCAGCGATGCTCTGTGTTTGGGATGTGGGTTTGTCCTTGGATGACCATGTGCCATGGATTAAGATGGATTCTTCTTTGTGCTTCTGCCTTCTCCAAATGCTAAAGGAAATGGAGTCGTGCACTTGATTTGAGAGTGCAGGTTAATGGATAAAATGGGTTCGGTCAGCTTCAAACAATATACTTGGTATTTTGTCCCTCCGACCACAAGATGGCACTAGAGAGCAACAACAATATATAAAGATGGTATGTTCAGGCATATTTGTCCCTCCAGCCACTAGATGGGGCTAAAGAGCAACAACAGTATCTAAAGGTGCTGAGGCAGGGGTCTGCAACCTTAAACATGCAAAGAGCCATTTGGACTCATTTCCCACAGAAAAGAAAACACCGGGAGCCACAAAACCCTTCCCGTGCCTGACTATTTCTTGAAAGGCCACAAAACTAGCATATGTTGTTGAATTAAATGTTCTGTTTTCTTCTGAAGCTTTTCTTTTCTTGGATTTATCTATGGTTGGCCTACGAAAAGTTGAAAAGCTGAATAAATCACATGCCAGCTGGTGTTACACATTGGCAGTTGTGACGCATATTTTCAGTGACAGGGAGCCACAGCAGAGGGGTGAAAGAGCCACATGCTGTTCTGTCCCCGTCTCACACATGCACACAAACAGATAGCCAGGGGTTAAATAAAACTGGCAGACAACAAATTCTTTCAATAAGAGGATTGGCAGCAACCCAGTAGCTGCTTGCCAAGAACTTTACTCATAGAGAGAGGGGTTGTTCCTCTGGCAGATAAACCCAAACAAGATACCCACAGTTCAAGAATTGTCAAGTCCAGTCCGGATTATCTTCTGCGCATGCCCCAAGATGGCGCTCTGGCGCTGAGTCTCGGCTTCTTGGGGGCGATGCCTCGGCTTGGGGGGGGCTCAGGGGGGTCATTTCGAACATCTATGACCCCCCGCCCGGACGAAGCAGCATCTGAGGAGCCCGTTGGAAGCTTTGTCGGCTCCCCGGACCATCCCAGCGCTGAGGGGGATGATGTCAGGACGGCGGTGGGTGACGGCGGTCTGCGGCCTGCAGGGGAGCGGCACCGGCGGCGGCGGTCGCGGGCGGTCATGGCGGCGGCGGCGGCAGCTCCTGGACGACGTAGGCGTTGTGAGGCCCCTACGGAGGTTCCCCACGCCCCTGGATGCCTCGAGGTGGATCTTTGGAGGCAGGGGGCGGCTGGGGGCGTCCGTGGGGGTGCTGATGGCGACGATGGCGATGGGGACTGCGGAGGCCGCGGCGGTGGTCGTGACGGGGGCGCCTAAGGTTGGGGCGGCTCCCAAGGGCCTAAAGACTTCCAAACAGACGGCCCAGGACTCTTCAGCAGCGGTTTTAGGTCTGATTTTGGGGTGACTGGAGAGTATATGACCCTTGAGGGAAGGGTTACCCCCAGGGAGACCCAGAGCCCCCCCCCAGGGTGAGCTGGATGGGGGGGGACGAAATTGGGGAGCTTTACCCTCTAGAATGGAAGGTTGAGGGTTATTGGGGCTGGAAAATGACTACAAACTTATGCGGTTTGAATCCCCCCCCTCCTTCCTTCAGACTGAGCTTTGGCCTATTGGCCTACTACGATCATAGCTTCCCATCCATCTTGGCCTGCTGAACTACTCCTAATTTTTTCCCATTTCCATCTGGCCTGTCTGGATTCCCTACCATGTAGAACTTTTCTGACGAACATTTACGAACTTAAACCTCCTTTGAGCTGGATATTGGATTCCCTGATGCTGCTAATCCCAGGAGGGATACTGGTTCTATGGACATGGGGCCGAGGAGGCGGAATATGGCTATCCTCACCCTTGAGCTTTCTATCAAAGTCCCCATGGATTGGCCTGGTGAGAGACGGCCACCCTGGAAACTTTCGGGGTCGAATGATATGCACCTCCTTAGCCACTGTCGTGAGAGGACAGTGGAGCTTGGCAGCCTGACCATGGACTGGAATTTTCCCTACGCTTATAACATCAGTGGTCCCCCACCCTTGGACTGTTTCCCCTTGATAGCTATATGTATTCGGTGTCGGAACTCCTCGCCCTGCGAGATTCTCCCCTCTCGCAGATTTGGCCCCCCACATTATCGAGGGCCTATCTCGATGACGGACTTTGGAGTCCGGAGAGATGGCATGGAGCAAGGAAGAATTTATGGGGCTTTTTAGGGAAATTTTTAAAGATTTTAAGGGGTTCTGGGGGAGGGGGGTTGTAATTATTCTTTTAAAGATATTGGGAAGACGACTAAGGCGGATTGGGGGGGAAATCCACCAGGGTCAGAGCCGTGCCCGGCACAGGGTAACGATCCGGGGGGCACCGGACGAGGGATTGGGAAAGGGATGGGGGACGATATCTATGAGGGCTGTACCATCGGCACGGTGAACGGGAGGGGCAGATATGGCGGGAGCAGGGGACCACATCAGGTGCTGGGGGCTCGCACTTGCTGTCTGAGAGCAATTGCTTGCCCCGGTCCCCAAGGCTCTGCTCGGATACTAGGTGGCTTAGATACTCAGGAGCTGGGCCTTCGGCTGATGCTGTGCAATGCCAGGTCCGTGGTCAATAAGGCCCCCCTCATTCACGATCTTATACAAGAGGGAGGAGCGGACCTGGCGGGTATTACGGAGACCTGGTTGGGCCCGGAGGGTGGCGTCCCTCTGGTTGAAATGTGCCCACCAGGCTTCAGAGCATTCCATCAGCCGAGGGCGCAGGGGAGGGGCGGGGGGGTGGCGGTTATTATTAACGAGGATCTGGGTCCGAGGGAGACCACTGTGCCTCAGATAGCCGGATGTGAGTCCCTCCTTGTGAGGTGGGGCCGTGGGGTTCAGATGGGCTTGTTGCTTACGTACCTGGCTCCCTGCCGCGTGGCAACAGCCCTACCTGAGCTACTCGACGTGATAGCCACGGTGGCAGTAGATACACCCAGGCTTTTAGTCATGGGTGATTTCAACTTGCCATCCGTCGGTGAAACGTCTGAGGTGGCTCGGGAGTTCATGGCTTCCATGATGGCCATGGACCTGACCCAGTTAGTTCATGGCCCTACTCACAGGGGAGGTCACACTCTGGATCTGATTTTTGTCTCTGGCCAGTGGTTGAGTGGTCTTGTTATAGGGGATATAGACATGGAACCCTTGTCATGGTCTGACCACTCACTCCTTCGCCTAGATCTTCGAACCGCGACCCCTCGCCGCAGGGAGGTGGATCCAATTAGATGGATCCGCCCCAGGCGCCTGATGGATCCTGATAGGTTCCAGACGGAGCTTGGGCCATTTCCTGAGGATCTAGCACATGACTCGGCCGAGGACCTGGTAGCCGCCTGGGATCGGGCGGCTGGTGGGGCCTTGGACCGAGTTGTGCCTTTGCGGCCTCTGACCCGATGCCGATCCCGTGCGGCTCCTTGGTTTACTGAGGAGCTGAGGGAAATGAAGCGCCGGAAAAGACGCCTGGAGAGCGGTTGGAGGGCCAGTCTCGCTGAATCTGATCGAACACTGGTAAGGTCGCATATTAAGGCCTACCTAGTGGCGATAGAGACGGCAAAGTCTAACTACTTTTCCGCCTCTATTGCGTCATCAGGGAATCGTCCGGCTGCCCTGTTTAGGGTGACCCGCGCCCTGCTCCATCCAGGAGTGCGGGAGGATCCCTTAGAAGGCAGGGCGGAGGATTTCGGACAATACCTGTATGACAAAATCGCCCAGATCCGGGGGGATTTGGACTCTGACTGGGTAGATCAGGGCAGGGTGACGAGGAATAGTCTTGAGAATGTTATCTGGGAGGAGTTTGATGCTGTGACTCCTGATGATGTGGACAGGATTTTGGGGAGACTTAGTGCGGCCACATGTTTACTGGACCCGTGTCCCTCCTGGTTGGTACTGGCTTCCCGGGAGGTTACACGAGGCTGGCTCCAGGGTGTTATCAACGCTTCGTTGAGTGAGGGTTACTTCCCCACCGCCTTGAAAGAGGCGGTGGTGAGGCCTCTCCTCAAGAAGCCGTCCCTGGATCCGGCAATATTGGCCAACTATCGTCCTGTCTCCAACCTTCGCTTTATGGCGAAGGTTGTTGAGAGTGTGGTCGCACGACAGTTTCCGCAATTCCTGGAGGAAACATCTTATCTAGATCCGTTCCAGTCGGGTTTCAGGTCTGGGCACAGCACAGAAACGGCATTGGTCGCGTTGGTTGATGATCTCTGGAGGGCTCGGGACAGGGGTTGTTCCTCTGTTCTGGTCCTGTTAGACCTCTCAGCGGCTTTTGATACCATCGACCATGGTATCATGCTGCACCGGCTGGAAGAGTTGGGGGTGGGAGGCACCGTGTTGCGGTGGTTCTCCTCCTTTCTCTCCGACCAGTCGCAGTTTGTGTTGGCAGGGGGGCAGAGGTCGACCTCGAGGCCTCTCATTTGTGGAGTGCCGCAGGGATCGGTCCTCTCGCCCCTTCTGTTCAACATTTATGTGAAGCCGCTGGGTGAGATCATCCGTGGCTTTGGGGTGAGATACCACCAGTATGCTGATGACACCCAGCTGTACATCTCCACCCCAGGCCACCCCAACGATGCCCTTGAAGTGATGTCCCAGTGCCTGGAGGCTGTACGGGTCTGGATGGGGAGGAACAGGCTCAGGCTCAACCCTTCCAAGACTGAGTGGCTGTGGCTCCCGGCATCCCGATATAGTCAGTTGACTCCATCACTGACTATTGGGGGCGAGTCATTGGCCCCCACAGAGAGGGCTCGCAATCTGGGAGTCCTCCTGGATATGCAGCTGTCCTTGGAGGAACATCTGACGGCTGTAACCAGGGGGACCTTTTGTCAGGTTCGCCTGATTCGCCAGTTGCGGCCCTTTCTTGATCGGGATTCCCTGTGCACAGTCACTCATGCCCTCGTCACCTCTCGCCTTGACTACTGCAACGCTCTCTACATGGGGCTCCCCTTGAGGAGCACCCGGAGGCTCCAGCTGGTCCAGAACGCAGCAGCGCGGGTAGTGACGGGAGCAGCATGGTGCTCCCATGTAACACCGCTCCTGCGCGAGCTGCACTGGCTCCCAGTTGTCTTCCGGGTGCGCTTCAAGGTGTTGGTTATCACCTTTAAAGCGCTCCATGGCATAGGGCCTAGCTATCTCCGAGACCACCTGCTGCTACCGACGACCTCCCAGCGACCCGTGCGCTCCCACAGAGAGGGCCTCCTCGGGGTGCCATCAGCCAAACAATGCAGGCTGGTGACCCCCAGGGGGAGGGCCTTCTCTGTGGGGGCACCTACCCTCTGGAATCAGCTCCCCCCAGAGATAAGGAGAATCCAAGACCTCAGTGCCTTCCGTCGCGCCCTTAAAACCCATTTATTTAAACAAGCCGGGCTGGCTTAAGATGAAATTTTTAACTGTTTTTAAATGTTTGAAACGTTTTTAATTGGTAAATGAGTTTTAATTGGGCCAAATTTATATATCTTTTAATTGTTTTTAATATTTGTTCTGCATGTTTTTTTAATCTGGCTGTACACCGCCCTGAGTCCTTAGGGAGAAGGGCGGTATAGAAATCCAATATAAAATAAAAAAATAAAATAAAGTATTAAATCCAAGGCAGATAACGTTGTTTCAAAGATACAATGTGACTCGCTAGTAGTTAGTTTTGTCCGTCACAGAGTCTGAATGGCCACCTCACCCCCTTTTATCCCCTGTGGGGTGTGGTCCAGTGACTCAGCTTAGGCATGCCTCCTTTTCTGCTGCGTGCGCTTGTCTCTCCGACGCTGGCATGGATCCAGCCAAGACTTATCTCCGTCACTGTCCGACTGCGAGGAGATACCTGGCTCCTGGCCAATCTCTTCTCCTTCGGGAGACACCTGAGGCATTGCCAGAGAGGAGGGTCCTGGAGAGGGAGGCCAACTCCTCTCCTTCATGTTCGCAGCCTTCTCCCTCTGATAAGTCGGCCTCGGGAGTCGGAGTCACAACACATGCAGCTCCAGAGCCGCAGATTGCTGACCCCTGTGCTGGGGTATGACAGACACCTACACCCTTCAGTATATCTCTTTTAATTCTCTGAAGGAATGGGCGTGGTCAGTGAACACAACTCATGGAGGACAGAAAACCACAACAGAAGAAAACTCACATCATCAACTCTGAGTCTTACCTTCTGCATAAAGTCTTTCTCCATCAGCGATTGCAATCGTCTGAACTTCTGTGCCATGGGATAAATCTAAATCTAAACTCGGAAACTTAAGAAATGTCTTGTTTTTTCTTCACAAGATGCCTTCAGTTTGAATCGTCCTATGTTATGGTCTAAATGGGAAAAAATATTGCATGCTGCTTATAGTTACAAAATTCTCTTCTCTATCCTATGAGAAAACAACATGTGTAAACCATGTACTTACTTACTTACTTATTTATTTATTTATTTATTTATTTTATTTATTTATTTATTTATTTATTTATTTATGAAAAAAGATTCATAATAAGAAGAAAAAAGAATAGAGTGTCTGGCTAAATTTCAAGGCTCATTTCATTTAGAAATGGAATGTGTTCTACGAGGCAGTATTTTCTTTCTTTTTTCTTTCTGGCAAATAAAATTGTTATGTGATGAAATATTGAGTTATACATTAGAGACATTTATGAGCTTACAAGATATTGTGGTTTTGCTGGGGAAAAATGGAAGACTACCTTAGAGGTAGATAAAGGCAATTGGATTTGTCTTAGAGGATTCAGCCCACAGAAGACCTAAATCTTTGTGAAGCTATCCAAATGGTAAAATAACTATGAAGAGCCTGTAGTACAGTGGACTAAAGCACTGTTATTAACATCTGCTGCTTGCAATTACTGCAAGTTCAAATCTCACCAGGCTCAAGGTTGACTCAGCCTTCTATCCTTTCTAAGGTAGGTGAAATGAGGACCCAGTTTGTGGGGGCAATAAGCTGACTTTGTATAAATATACAAAAGTATGAAGGCTATTGCTTAACGCATTGTAAGCCGCCCTGAGTCTCCGGAGAAGGGCGGCATATAAATTAAAAAAGCAAAAGCAAAAGCAACCAGAGCTAATAAAAGTGCAGATCGCAGAACAGAGAACAGAAAAGAAGCTTGGGGGAAAAAAATAATCTGTCTCCAGAAAACAATTACTGTGGAAAGTAGAGCTTTTTGCCAAGACAGATTTCACTTCTGCAGCTAAGTAAGATGAACAGAAGAAACCCCAATAAAAAGCCCAAAGATTTCAAGATCATGAAGCTTGGGAAGAAAATGCAGAAACCTCTGTATACTATATACAAATCTAGCAAATTAGAAGGATGGTGAAGCTTGAGGAAAATGGTGCAAAAAATGTTTAAAAAGAGATCTCTTTGCTATTGCATGTTACACCCAACTGTTAACTCCACAACCGAGGGGTGGGATTTTCCGTTTTCTTGTCCTCCATTTTTAGAAAACCCTGAACCTAGATAGAGAACCGGTTTGGCAGTGAGTGACATAATTATAAAATCCAATAGATTATGATACAAAAGGACTGTTATTTTTGTGGAAGCCTCTGTGTCAATTTGCAAAGCTTTCAAGTTGCCATGAGCAGGAGGGAGGGAGAACTGATAGAGCTGATTGATTTCCCTAACTGAAGCTACATTCCATACATGCTTTTTTACCGCAATTAGTAGGAGGGTGTTGGATTTCACAGCCAGCCAAAGTGGTTAATTGGAGAATGTGATTTATGACATGGCCAGGGAGGAGGGGAGAGAAATGGGTCATAGGGGAACGTAAATCTAGGTGGGATTAGTTCTAACTGCATCCGAATATTGCCAAAATGGTGCTCCTAATAAATGACTGTATTTCTTTTGAAGTTTGGCTCATGGCTCATGAATTAATTAGGGCATCTTTCGGAAACTTCACACTCTGCTAACCTCCAGAATCTTCCTAAGTTACCAAAAAAACTTTTTTTAAAAAAATTGGAGGTCTATTAGAACACCAAGCTATTTAAAACATAAACAAATTATTAAAAATATCACTATGAATCTGCTATGTACATGATTAAAGGCTATGGACAGAGTAACCTTCTTAGACATCAAGGAGCAACCTAAATGAACTGTTTAACTGATCCCGTAAGAATACTCTCACTATGCTTGCCAGAATGGAACGGACATAGGAGCTTGTTATAATTAAGGGGATCAAAGCAATTATACCATGGTGTGTGTTGAATGTCCCAAGAACAAAGAAAAAAAATGGAAATCTTTATTTGCATAAATCTTAAAAAGCTTAATGAAGCTAGTGAATTAAACTGATAGATGACAGACAGATGATAGATAGATAGATAGATAGATAGATAGATAGATAGATAGATAAATAGATAGATAGACGATAATAGATATAGTTAGATAGAGATAGAGAGGATAGATATGAGAGAGAGTTAGAGAGAAGATGAGATGATAGATAGATAGATGATAGATAGATAGATATAGAGATAAATAAATAGATGATAATAGACATAGTTAGATAGAGATAGAGATGATACATAGATATGAGAGAGAGATAAGATGGAGATGATAGATAGATAGATAGATAGATAGATAGATAGATAGATAGATGATAGATAGATAGATAGATAGATAGATAGATAGATAGATAGATAGAAGATGGATGGATGGATGGATGGATGGATGGATAGAAGATAGATGATAGATAGATAGATAGATAGATAGATAGATAGATAGATAGATAGATAGATAGATAGATAGACGGGCAGGCAGGCAGGCAGACACATAGATAGATAGACACATAGACATATGATAGAGAATTAGAAGGAGATAGATAGATAGATAGATAGATAGATAGATAGATAGATAGATAGATAGATAGATAGGGAGGGGGGGCAGAGAGAGAGTCTAGTGCATGAAGATTTACTTCCAAGACTGGATTAAATTCATTCCAAATGGTTTAAGTAGCTTTTGGCAAATGCTTCTAATGGAGGACTGAGGTCAACTTATCTTATTCAAAATAGCTGTGGTTATATTTTCAGTGTTTTTAGGGCAAACAACGTGCACAATAGTTTGTAAAGGTATGCTTACATCCTGTGACGATACCTTGAACATCATCAAACAACAACATCTGCTCATTCCAGGTCTTTGGGAAAGACTCGATATGTGGACACGAATGCCAAATTCAATCTAAACATCTGGCTGACTGTGGGACCAACCATAAGAATTTTATTAAATTTGCATCCTGCACATTCTACCCTTGGGATAATAAAGAGACTTTTTGCTCTAAAGTCTGCAAGCTTTACAACTCTCTTATTTATTTATTTATTTATTAATTAAATTTCTATACCGCCCTTCTCCAATAGGACTCTTGAAATGAAGTGTTTGGATACTGCTAAGATTTAATGTTCTCTGCCTTAATAAATTGCTCTGACAAAAAAGATACCTTTGAAAGGGGGGCATGCATTAAACAATGTAAATTCGATGAAGTTCCAAACCGAAAAAAGGCATGACAGACTGATTGATGGAAACAGCAGACAGACAGACGTACTATATCCCAGGTGTTACAGGCTTGTCAATCAATCATGGCATTCTATTTAATGAAACATTTGTAAATGACCATAAATGCTGATTGCACCTCTATAACTGTCTGGTTTGGTTTTGCAACCCAACAAGAAAGGTACAGACTTCAAAGGATAATTAGAACTGCAGAAAAAACAATGGCTACCAACCTGCCTTCTGTTGAGGACCTGTATAATGCACGAGTCAAAAAGAGGGCTGTGAAAATATTTATAGACCCCTCACATCCTGGACGTAAATTGTTTCAACTCCTACCCTCAAAACGACACTATAGAGCACTGCACACCGGAACAACTAGACACAAGAACAGTTTTTTCCCAAAATCCATCACTCTGCTAAACAAATAATTCCCTCAACACTGTCAAACTAGTTACTAAGTCTGCATTACTATTCATCTTCTCATCGTTCCTATCACCCATCTTCTCCCACTTATGACTGTATGACTGTAACCTAGTTTCTGGTATCCTTAAGATTTATATTGACTGTTTCCCTATGACTATCATTAAGTGTTGTATCTTATGATTCTTGACGAATGTAACTTTTCTTTTATGTACTCGGAAAGTGTATGGACCAAGACAAATTCCTTGTGTGTCCAATGACACTCGGCCAATAAAGAATTCTATTTTATTCTATTCATGCTTGATAGAAGGCATCTATTGATAAAATCTTCCAACATTGCAAGGGCTAGATTTAGCCTGATCCATCTATCCTTCACTGGCAACTACAGGTCTGGCCTCAAAACTGATGTGGTTGTTGCTTGCACAATCATAACTTCTCCTAGAGGAGGAGGAGGAGGAGGAGGAGGAGGAGGAGGAGGAGGAGGAGGGAGGAGGGAGGAGGAGGAGAAAAGAAGAAGAAGAAGAAGAAGAGGAGGAGGAGGAGGAGAGAGGAGGAGGAGGAGGAGGAGGAGAAAAGAAAAAGAAGAAGAAGAAGAAGAAGAAGAAGAAGAAGAAGAAGAAGAAGAAGAAGAAGAAGAAGAAGAAGAAGAAGAAGAAGAAGAAGAAGAAGCTCACATATTATTGGCTGCATCTTTTATATCTGTTCTTTATTTCCAGCCATGCGAAAATAATTTCCACCTGCTTCTTTTAAGTAAAAACTGATTCACATTTAGATTAACCACACTGCTGTTTAATGCTCTAATCCTTCCTAAAAACAGAAACAAAAGTTTCATTAAGCATCTGTGCTGAAGCCAAGCTGTCTTAATATCCTTTTTTTTATTATTTCAATCCTTAGTGTATGTACCACAATTTGGCTGTCATCCAAGCAGTTACATAACCCCAATAACTGATTCATATCCTGTGACTTATTCTAAGACCAAGACAAAAACAAAGATACGGATGTTCTGAATCGCATAATGCATTATTTTATCCCATATATCTAGCCTTTATTTGGAATAAGTTCCATTTTATATTCCCTGTGAAATGGAAAGGAATGGAACAGAACGGAACAGAATGGGACAGAACAGAACAGAACGGGACAGAGCAGAGTAGAATAATGGAATGAAGAAGGGAAAGAAAAACGGAACAGAATGGAATGGAACGGAACAAAACAGAACAATGGAATGAAGAATGGAATGAAAAATGGAAATAAAAAGGGAAGGGAAGGGAAGGGAAGGGAAGGAATGTCTCCTGTGCGGAAGCTCTCAGTGTACAGGCAAAAAAACAGAATAATAAAAATCATAATATGTTACCGATAAGATGGGGTAGTAGAGAAGATGAGAAGCATAATAGCAATACAACCTACTACATGGGTAAATATACTTAGATAGAAAACAGTACTGTGTGAATTGGATGTTCAGCAGAGGGATGGCAAAGTTGTCTTTGTGTCTAGGGGTTTTTTTTGGCATGCAATGTGGCGTCCTGAGGGGAGAAGCTGAAGCACTTTATGTCCAGGATGTGAGGGGCCAGCAGATATTTTCTCAGTCCTCCTTCTGATGCATAGAATATACAGGTCTTCTAAGGAAGGAAGGCTGGTTGCAATTGGGTTATTTTCCCCCCTGCAGTCCTAACTATCATTGGAGTTTGTCCCTGTCCTGTTTGGTTCAGTTCAGCAGAACCAGTTGTTAAATTGCTGGCTGGTCCCTCCCCTCACCAAGAGTCCCTAGACACCCCATTTTGGCTCCCAGGTACATGCAGAGAGGCCTACTAGGCCCAAAATGGGGCACGTGTGTGTGTGTGTGGTGTGCCTCCTCCGCAGTCCATTTTTACTCCCAGAAGGCTGCAGGGAGGCCTATTACGCCCAAAACGGGGTGCAGAGGGGTGCAGCATGCCCCCCCCCCGCAGTCCAGTTTTTTTCCAGGGGGGTGCAGGAGGCTAAGTGCTGCCTGTCACACCCCCTGATCCCGCCCACCATGGCCACGCCCACACATCCAGTCATTAGGGCAGAGAACCGATTGTTAAATTATTTGAATCCCACCACTGATCTCTGTGTGTCCGCACACTCATGCCTCCATGTGGATTTTGTTTCCATGTAACCTTACACTGGGGGACCTGTGGAAGACTATGCCATCAACTTAATGGCAAAAACTCTAGCTACCCATATGTCAAGCCTGAATTTGATTGGGGTGTGGGGTTGTTTGTATCCTTGGGTACTCTGACATGAATTCAGTTTGGCACAGTTTGGAGCTGAAGGGGGGAGAGCTGAGAAGGATAGAGTCTTCAGCCAAAACAACATAGGCTAGCTGATGAGTCAAGTACATTCCAACGGCTGTCTGACCAGAGGAGGAGGAGAGAAGTCACCAAGCAACCAGCTCTCATCTTGGTTGGACAATGTGACAGTTTGTTTTGGAAAATTGAGAAACTATTACTTATATTGGGGTGGAAAGCATGGGAAATTTCAGTACTGGCTTTCCACCAGTTATGAAAATTAAGAAACTATTACTTATATTGGAGTGAAAAGTGCAGGAACTTTCAGTACTGGCTTTCCACCAGTTATGATACAAGATGATGTATCTAAATAAATTTGTTGTTTGAGGAGATGAAATGTCTCGGAGTTCGATTTGTAATGGGTGCATTACTTGGAACCTGACACCATAACAATGTGTTTTTCTAAATGTGCCTTACACATTGGAGTGTAAAAGTTTACTTTCAACAGATGAAGTGTAAAAGGATCCAATCTAATTCAAGCTGATCCTTTTGCCCTTTACTTTTCAGTTTGCTCCAACTGCATATTATAGATGATCGGTGCATTGGCGGTTTTCAGTGTTAAAGGCTTTCGGTTCCTTATCAGTTTGGAAAAGTTACTTTGGGAAAAGTCAAAGTTCTTATCTGCAGTTAAACTTCCAATGGGCTTTTTAGTGACATCATGAACCTTAACCAAGGGTGAAATCTACTTACCTTCCCTACTGGTTCAGAAGTGCACACATGCGCATCACATGCAATTTTGGACCCTCTGCATATGCGCAAAGCCTTCTGTGCATGCACAGAGGGTAAAAAACAGGTTACTTCCTGGTTAAAACCAGGAAGTAATGACGTCCGGGTGGGTGGGCGGAGCCTCGGGCCACTACGGTTCTTGGAACCACCCACCGCCACCACTACTGGTTCATCCAAACCGATGCAAACCGGTTTCACTCCTGGCCTTAACCCTATGGTTGCAGGAATTGGGTATATCTACTTGAATGAAAAGAAGGCATGATAGCAGTGTTCCAATATTTAAGGGGGGATCAAGTTATTTTCTAAAGCACCTGAAGGCAGGACAAGAAACAAGAGATGGAAACTAATCAAGGAGCGAACTAATCTAGAGCTTAGGAGAAGTTTCCTGACAGTTAGAACAATTAATCAGCGGAACAACTTGCCTCCAGAAGTTGTAGGTGCTCCAACACTGGAAGTTTTTAAGAAGTGATTGGACAATCATTTGTCTGAAATGGTATAGGTATAAGGCCTGAGTAGGGCATTGGACTAGAAGACCTCCAAGGTCTCTTCTCTTCTCTTCTCTTCTCTTCTCTTCTCTTCTCTTCTCTTCTCTTCTCTTCTCTTCTCTTCTCTTCTCTTCTCTTCCCTTTCCATTGAAACAACTCTTGATCGTGAGATTCCAGATTTGTGGTGGGGGCTGAGCTGGGGTTAAAAATGTAAAAATGATGGTCGAAGGGCCACTATATATATTACACATGTGCAATATAATAAACAAAAAGGGACAATGTTTTAGATGGATGATGGTAGCCATTATCTTCACATTGCTGACAATTCTGCAGAAATCCCTCTTTCCAGGAACACATTATTGTTCTTTGCTTTCCCATTTTGTTGTGTTGCTGTTGTTGCCAGGTGCAAGCAAGCAGACCCATACATGAAGAGTTCAATAAGCTTTGTTATTTGTCATTCCTATTTTGTAGGAATCTTCCCAGACTTGTAGTTTGCACCTGGAACAGACTAGACAAGGTTCAATGGCTTTCAAGGGGCAAATGGACATTGCCTACATAAAGATTCCAGACTAATTCCCTGCTTGACTCCATCTCCTGGGTCAATTAGTCTCTCTCCTTCGGTTGTTGAATGAAAAGTTGGCTTGAATGTTTCATTCTGGTTAAAATTATTACAGACTTACATTTTTGTTCATTATTTTTATTTACATTGTTCCTGTGACAAAATGGTGACTCATCACCTTGATTTGAAAAATGCCTCCTTCAATATTTAAACTATGGTTATTCTAATGCTCTCTTAGGCTTTTCATCTTACCTGATTATATATGAATTGTAACAATCTTTGTAAAGATTCCATTAAAAACCTGATTTTCTCTTAATTTTATTTTAATTGGGAAGGATTTGAATGAATCATCATTTTAACGCTCAGTAAAAGGCAGGGATATTTGTGTTTGCAAATAAATATATTTGTTAAATATATTTCAACAAGTGTAGACACTAAGATAGATAGATAGATAGATAGATAGATAGATAGATAGATAGATAGAAAGAATTCTTTATTGTCCAAATGTGATTGGGCACACAAGGAATTTGTCTTTGCTCACAGTGTACTTAAAGAAAAAATAAAATATATTCATCAAGAATCATAAGATATAACACTTAGTGATAGTCTTAGGATACTAATAAGCAATCAAATCATACTAGGAAACAATAAAAACAATATAAGTTGCAAAGATACAAACAACATGGATATAGCCATAAATGGGAAGAGTTAGGTACTAGTAAGGATGAGAAGAAAAATAGTAATGCAGTCTTAGTAGTTAATTTGACAGTGTTGTGGGAATAGTGATGCATAGGTCTGTTAAGACTGCATAGTGCTAAATATCATAGTAAGAAGAAGTTATCAAACAGCTTCTCCTCCTCCTCCTCCTCCTCCTCCTCCTCCTCCTCCTCCTCCTCCTCCTCCTCCCCCTCCTCCTTCTTTGACAACCTGGAGCCTTCTCTTTAATAAATTAATATTCATCCAACATTATGCCACAGGTAACCTTTTCCATCACATGAATATGCTGATTAATTTGCAAACCCTACATCTTGAACTCTCCTTCTGAACATCAAGAGCTTTCATTGCAAGCCAACCCATCACAACTCAGTCCAGGGAGAATAGCTTTGACTTTCAGATGTTCACATGGTATTTTAGCTACTATTCAGACTCACACTGCATATTACGTAGCCCATCTGTTTCTAATTACTTCGAACGTTTTCTATGGGGAGGTGGGCTTTGTTTATGCTTGGAATCTCTTAGCACCCCACCCCATCCCTTCACCCCCAACTAACTATTGTTTAGATTTTGGTAGGCTTGACTTATTTCAGGAAAGCAACAAATTCTGGACAGAAATAAGTAAACACATTATGCCCTTAAGCCTTTTATACTATTTCTATAGCTTTGCTAGCACGGTGATTGATTAAAATCTATCAATCATTCCAGATCAGTTTCTAGCCATTTACCATGAAATCCCTCTCAATCTTTTGGCTCAGATCAAACATAGTGTGCATGAGTATCCATAAATATAAGAGCACAGCTTCTGTGTAGAACTGAGATCATCTGATTCAAGCAAAGCTACAGTTTGTAACTATGTAGGTCAGTAAACTGGAGATGCATCCCAATGAGGCAGAAATCTTAAATATATAAGATCCTCATATTTTATGGGAGATGGTCATTCTACAAGGATTTGCATAAAGCAGATGTAACAGCCTTTTAGGATCTCTCTGACTACAATTATCATCCCTCTGGATTAATGCAGCGTAGGAAGCTGCAACCTCTGATTTCGCCATGGAGCCTTGCACAGCTAATATTTGGGATTGATAAAAGCATCGGTTGATGTTGATTATTAGCAGTATGCTACATGTAGAATCACAGTCATGATACATCAGAGGTTAGATGGATGCTGGGAACAGTTTTCCCTTCCAGAGCATCCCCATATCTATCCCCTTCTCCATTAGAAAATGTTTGGAAATGATTTGGAAGGTCCAGAATGCAGTCACGAAGCTGATAACTCAGAAATAATCATATTTTATTGACCCTGGAGTGACACCATCACTTATTTGCTTCCTAAGATGGTTTCCTTTTAGTCACCAATGCTTTGGGATGGAATCGAAGCTCTAGCCAGAATAGCAAGGTGAAGCACATTCCTCTCTCTGGGTGTCTGTCTGCGTCTCTTTGTCTCTTTGTCTGTCTCTCTGTCTGTCTCTCTGTCTGTCTCTCCCCATATTTATACTATCAATATAGCCATATAGTGTCTGTCTGTCTGTCTGTCTGTCTGTCTGTCTGTCTATCTATCTATCTATCTATCTATCTATCTATCTATCTATCTATCTATTGTTGTGGCTCCGTTGCCTGAGCCTGGGCTATCGACAGATGCAGACTCTGAGAGTGAGGGAGAGATAAGTGCTGGCTGGATCCTCGACAGCGGCACAGGGACAAGCGTGCACAGCAGAGGGGAAGGCGTGCCAGAGATTAGCTGAGTCACTGGACCACACCCCACAGGGTATAAATGTGGGTGTGGTGGCCAGTTCAGTTTGTGACAAGCAAAAACTAGAAATAATCTATGATATCTGCGTTACTGGACTTCTGCCTGCCTTGTCGGACTGCATTTGGACTAATCCTTGTATTGCTGAAACTTTGCCTGCTTTATTGGAATGCTTGCAGTCTAATCTTTGTTTTGTGTGAGTAAAGTCTGAATTGCAGCTAGCCACTGGGTTGCTGCCAGCTTTATCTTCAAAGACTTTGTCATGTGGCTTATTAACTCCGGGCCGTCTGTGGGGGTGCGTGTGTGGGACGGGGACAGAACATCTATCTATCTATCTATGATCTATCTATCTATCTATCTATCTATCTATCTATCTATCTATCTATCTATCTATCATCTATCTATTATCTATTCTATCCTATCTATCCTGGTATCCTACATATCTCTTGGATTTTAATCCTATAGTTTCCTAACTAACAAGGCTTTGCATCTGGTGGTTTGAAAAAGATAGTTATTAAGTCCGACACAGGATGGACAAGTCAAATACTTACATATACTTTCCCTCCATATTTCATACCTTTAAAGGTACACTGATTTACAAGTTGCTGTCACTCACAGGTCTAGATTAAAAAGCAAACACAAAACAAAGCCAGTGGACTATATAGTTTCCTATCTAAATTTCCTATGTCAAGGATCTTGGAGTACTCATCTCAAATGATCTAAGCCCCAGAGCTCACTGTAACAGCATCGCCAAAAAGACATTAAGAGTTGTAAACCTAATTTTGTGAAGCTTCTTCTCTGGTAACATCGAACTGCAAACCAGGGCATACAAAACCTTTGCCAGACCAATTCTCGAATACAGCTCATCTGCCTGGAATCCACACTGTATATCAGACATTAATACAATTGAGTGGGTCCAGAAATATTTCTCAAGAAGGGTACTCCACTCCTCTTCTCGCAATAGAATCCCTTATGCCACCAGGTTTGGACAATCTGGAACTACGCCGCCTGACCTAAGTATAGTACAATAAAATTGTTTGCTACAATGTCCTACCTGTCAATGACTACTTCATCTTCAACCACAATAATACATGGGCAAACAATACTTACAAACTTAAGGTAAACCGCTCTAAACTCGATTGTAGAAAATATGACTTCAGCAGCAGAGTGGTCAACATCTGGAATATTCTACCCAACTCCGTTGTTACATCCTCAAACCCCCACAGCTTCAACCTCAAACTGTCTACCGTGGACCTCACCCCATTCCTAAGAGGTCCATAAAGGGGGCGTGCATAAGCGCACCAGCGTGCCTACTGTCCCTGTCCTACTGTCCCCATTTATTCGTATCCATTTCCTGTATTCATAACCATGTTCATACTTACACCTGTTTGGCAAACTAAATAAAATAAAAATAAAATAAAGCCCAGAAATTGTACCAGAAGTGTTGGAGGCGAGGAGGCAGAGATGGGTTTCAGCAGGTTCTGACCAGTTCTGGAGAATCGGTAGTGGAAATTTTGAGTAGTTCGGAGAACTGGTAGTAAAAATTCTGACTGGCCCCACCCCCATCTATTCTCTGCCTCCCAAGTCCCAGCTGATTGGGAGGAAATGGGGATTTTGCAGTAACCTTCCCCTGGAGTGGGGTGGGAATGGAGATTTTACAGTATCCTTCACCTGCCATGCCCACAGAGCCACGCCCGCAGAGCCACACCATGCCCACTAAGCCACGCCCACAGAACCGGTAGTACAAAAAATTCAAAACCCACCACGGTGAGGAGGAATCCAGCTATGAAATTTGATGCAAAATATTTCAAAAGCAATCTTCAACACAGCCAACCTGTTTGTATTGTTGAAGAGTTCAAAGAGAAGGCAAAAATAAATAAATAAATAAAAATAAAGCAAGTGTCAACTTGCAAAGCTTTCAAGTTGCCATGAGCAGGAGGGAGGGAGAACTGAAGTGAATTCCATGCATTCTTTCTGACCGCAGTCAGAAGGAGGGTGTTAGGTTTCACAGCCAGCCAAAGTGGTTAATTGGAGAATGTGATTTATGACATGGCCAGGGAGGAGGGGAGAGACAGGGTCATAAGGGAATGTAAATCTACGGAGGATCAGTCCTAACTGCATCCGAATATTGCCGGAATGTTGCTCCTAATAAATGACTATATTTCCTTTGAAGTTTGGATCATGGCTCATGAATTAATTAGGGCATCTTTCAGAAACTTGACAGCAAGAAGGGAACACTTTAAACTGCAAGACCATATAGAATTTATGAACACATCGTCTCCAAGGATTAATAAAATGTCACGTTGTCTAGCAATTAAACTCCGGTTTTCTTGACAGCTAAAAGGATGATGCTTATGCTTGAAAGACATTCATCAAGAGCAGGACTTCCTCATGACAAAAGAATAGTTACTTTCTAAGGGTGGGGTGGTTAGAGTCTAAGTAGGCCACAAATTTCGAAATCTGTCTCTTTAATAATGTAATTTGGTTCCAGCGGGGCCACATGTTGTCTTTTAGTCAGGCAGGTGGTTTTAGCTTAAGAGAAGAAAAATGCTGATGAAGGAATATGCTGACCCATTTTTTTTTCCCTTCCTGAAAGACTGCGCCAGCTGGCTTAGCGTCTAAATAAGTCTCTGTATGACTTCCCCACCTTTATTCAGTCATGTTCTTCTGTGGGAAATGAAGATGGAAATATGATGAGGCTCGATCACAAATTCTCCTCATGTGGATAAATCCCGACTTGGATTTTTTTAAAAAAATATAGAATTTTATTTTATGTCTTTATTATCAAGCTTGTGTGAATTAGATTTCCTCCCTTCCTCTCTCTCTCTCTGCCTTTCCTTCTTTCCTTTCCTTTCCTTTCCTTTCCTTTCCTTTCCTTTCCTTTCCTTTCCTTTCCTTTCCTTTCCTTTCCTTTCCTTTCCTCCCCTCCCTTCCCTTCCCTTCCCTTCCTTTCCTTTCCTTTCCTTTCCTTTCCTTTCCTTTCCTTCCCTTCCCTTCCCTTCCCTTCCCTTCCTTCCCTTTCCTTTCCTTCCTTTCCTTTCCTTTCCTTTCCTTTTCCTTCCCTCCCCTTCCCTCCTTTCCTTTCCTTTCCTTTCCTTTCCTTCCCTTCCCTTCCCTTCCCTTCCCTTCCTTTCCTTTCCTTTCCTTTCCTTTCCTTTCCTTTCCTTTCCTTTCCTTTCCTTTCCTTTTCCTTCCCTCCCCTCCCCTCCTTTCCTTTCCTTCCCTTCCCTTCCCTTCCCTTTCCTCTCCTCTCCTTTCCTTTCCTTTCCTTTCCTCCCCTCCTCCTCTCCTTTCCTCTCCTCTCCTCTCCTCCCCTCCCTTTCCCTCCCCTCCCCTCCCTTCCCCTCCCTCCCTCCCTTTCCTTTCCTTTCCTTTCCTTTCCTTTCCTTTCTTTCCTTTCCTTTCCTTTCCTTTTCCTTCCCTCCCCTCCCCTCCCCTCCCCTCCTTTCCTTTCCTTTCCTTTCCTTTCCTTCCCTTCCCTTCCCTTCCCTTCCCTTCCCTTCCTTCCCTTCCCTTTCCTTCCTTTCCTTTCCTTTCCTTTCCTTTTCCTTCCCTCCCCTCCCCTTCTTTCCTTTCCTTTCCTTTCCTTTCCTTTCCTTTCCTTTCCTTTCCTTTCCTTTCCTTTCCTTTCCTTTCCTTCCCTTCCCTTCCCTTCCCTTCCCTTCCTTCCCTTCCCTTTCCTTCCTTTCCTTTCCTTTCCTTTCCTTTCCTTTCCTCCCCTCCCCTCCCCTCCCCTCCCCTCCCCTCCCACTCCCTTTCTTTTCCCTTCCCTTCCTTTCTCTAATTTTATTTATTTTTCTAAAGATCTGTGTGCTGTCAGATATCCCACCTTTGTGATTTATGCTCATTCTAGTATTACATTATTCACTTTTTTTTTTCATTTTGGGCTAAAAATCCATAAGGAGCTCTCTTTTTTTTCCCCCCCATTTCCGTGTACCAAAATGTAATTTTGATCTAAACATCAGTTTGAAGTTTGTTCATAAGAAAACATATCAATTGATATAAGAAGGGTGATAAAGATTTGGGACGAGGTGATAGTGATAGGGTAGCAGAGAATATTTGGTATGGATATTCTCTGAGGTGAAAGAAATAGTAATATTCTTTTACCTCATATAGTAAGTTCTCAATATTAAGTTTGGCTTTGTCTTGAATTGATTTGGAGCTGATCCCCTATTCTGCCTTAACTCTCATTCTGAATCTCATTTTAAGAATTCCTGCCTTCCAATCTTTTTTTAAAAAAATATGATTTTATGGAAACTTTTTTTAAAAACAAGTTGAAAACTAAATCCAAATTAAAATAAAGTAAGGAAGATTTTTTTAAAAGGAATGAATCAAAGAGAAAGCAAAAAAATGGGTTTAATCTTGTGCTGAAATTCTATTTTTTTTACTACCGGTTCTGTGGGTGTGGCTTGGTGTGGCTTGGTGGGTGTGGCAGGGGAAGGATACTGCAAAATCTCCATTCCCATCCCACTCCAGGGGAAGAAAACTGCAAAATCCCCATTCCCTCCCCATTCCTGGGGGAAGGATATTGCAAAATCTCCATTCCCACCCCACTCTGGGACCAGCCAGAGGTGGTATTTGCCGGTTCTCCCAACTACTCAGAATTTTCACTACTACTTCATCCCTGGTTTAATCCATATTATTAAATACATTGAACCTGATTATATTTTCTGGAGCAATATGCAGATTGGGATGTAATTTTATATATATATATATATTTCTGGAGGAAAAAACTAATGGACTGAAGAAGTTTCCATGAAAAAACAGAAATGAAGACTGTGGCAAAAGAAAGGGAAAAAAAAAAACATTTCGCAAGCAGACAAAGTTTTTGAACCTCTCTGGACAAGGACAGGACCTGAGATCACTCACAAGTGCTTCATACAGCTGGTGCGAATAGATAGAATTCTCTGACAAGTTTAGAGCTGTAAGAGACGATGGAATAGCCATCATGCTCAAGCAACAGTTGAGGCCTTAGAAAGGATAGTAAGTCTGTATACTTCCTTTTACTAGTAACTTTCAAAAATTGCTTGTTAACAGCGTTTCAATTTCTAGAAACATTTGTATTGACAGATTTGACTGCACTGGTTAAATTTCCCTTCCCTTTAAAAAATAATACAGCAAAAGGGTGATTAAATTATTTAATTTGGAAATCAACAAATGAACTAAGGACTGTGAAAGTTGGACCATAAGGAAGGCTGAGCGTCAAAGAATTGAGGCCTTTGAACTCTGGTGCTGGAGAAGACTCCTGCGAGTCCCTTGGACTGCAAGGCGATTCAACCGGTCAGTCCTAGAGGAGATCAACCCTGACTGCTCTTTAGAAGGCCAGATCCTGAAGAGGAAACTCAAATACTTTGGCCACCTAATGAGAAGGAAGGACTCACTGGAGAAGAGCCTAATGCTGGGAACGATGGAGGGCAAAAGAAGAAGGGGACGGCAGAGAACGAGGTGGCTGGATGGAGTCACTGAAGCAGTCGGCGTGAGCTTAAATGGACTCCAGGGAATGGTAGAGGACAGGAAGGCCTGGAGAAACATTGTCCATGCAGTCGCAATGGGTCGGACACAACTTCACGACTAACAACAAAAACAAATTAATTAAATCCATTTCTCATCCATTTCCCGAAAAATGCCCTTAGTTCTGAATTTATTTTTAAAAAGCATAATAAGATAATATTTCTTAAAATTGGACACTACAGGAGTATAATTATAATTAAAGGAGAACACATAAATTCAACGTACAATTTTACAGAATGGAACAAAATATTCTAACATTAGACGTATTGAAGGATATTATTGAAAATGCAGAAGTTAAATTAGAAGTAAATATTAATAGTGTTAACAGAGAAATGTACTTCAATGGAGAGGTTAGGTCTAAGATCCTTTGTAAGAGGAAATGTTTTTCATAACAAGATTGAGACTGAATTGAAAATGAATTTACAAATGATAGGCTATGGGAATTAGCATTGGACATATAAACAAACTTGCTGTTTTAATTATTAAAAGGCACATACAAACAGTAAACCAAGAGAGTGACCTGGATCATTTTCCTTCAATTTACAAAAGTGGTTTGTTAATCTTTTGAAGAACCTCATGAGAAGAGACAAAGAAAAAAGAAAATACATCAAGTTCTACAACAGTATTTAAATGGAGTAAAGATTAAGATTGTGATAAGCAAAAGGAAGGAATATAAAGTTGGTTTATTTGATCAAGGGTAACATAGATATGTTGTGATTTCTTGTAACCCTTAATGGACTTTAATGAGGAAAGATCGAATCTGATATTATTGTGGTTTATGGATTCATTTATGGATAAGAAACTGAATATAGGATATAGAAATGACTTGTTGCATTTTAAGGTAGTGTGATACTAAAATTTATATTTGTTGTGCTGAAGGTTGAAAATTGCTTACGTATATGTATATGTAATAACACTGTCAAATAATTTACTAAGACTGTATTACTATTCTTCTTCTCTTCCTTACTAGTATCTATCTCTTCCCACTTATTACTATAACCATGTTTCTTGTATCTTTCAATTTATATTGTTTTATTTGTTTCTTAGTACAATTTGATCACTTATTAGTAACCTATGACTATCACTAAGTGTTGTATCTTATGATTCTTGATGAATGTATTTTATTTTTCTTTATGTACACTGAGAGCATATACACTGAAGACAATTTCCTTGTGTGTCGAATCACACTTGGCCAATAAAGAATTCTATTCTATTCTATTCTATTCTATTCTATTCTATTCTATTCTATTTAGCATTGGACATATAAACAAACTTGCTGTTTTAATTATTAAAAGGCACATACAAACAGTAAACCAAGAGAGTGACCTGGATCATTTTCCTTCAATTTACAAAAGTGGTTTGTTAATCTTTTGAAGAACCTCATGAGAAGAGACAAAGAAAAAAGAAAATACATCAAGTTCTACAACAGTATTTAAATGGAGTAAAGATTAAGATTGTGATAAGCAAAAGGAAGGAATATAAAGTTGGTTTATTTGATCAAGGGTAACATAGATATGTTGTGATTTCTTGTAACCCTTAATGGACTTTAATGAGGAAAGATCGAATCTGATATTATTGTGGTTTATGGATTCATTTATGGATAAGAAACTGAATATAGGATATAGAAATGACTTGTTGCATTTTAAGGTAGTGTGATACTAAAATTTATATTTGTTGTGCTGAAGGTTGAAAATTGCTTACGTATATGTATATGTAATAACACTGTCAAATAATTTACTAAGACTGTATTACTATTCTTCTTCTCTTCCTTACTAGTATCTATCTCTTCCCACTTATTACTATAACCATGTTTCTTGTATCTTTCAATTTATATTGTTTTATTTGTTTCTTAGTACAATTTGATCACTTATTAGTAACCTATGACTATCACTAAGTGTTGTATCTTATGATTCTTGATGAATGTATTTTATTTTTCTTTATGTACACTGAGAGCATATACACTGAAGACAATTTCCTTGTGTGTCGAATCACACTTGGCCAATAAAGAATTCTATCTCTTCTATTCTATTCTATTCTATTCTATTCTATTCTATTCTATTCTATTCTATTCTATTCTATCCTATCCTATCCTATCCTATCCTATCCTATCCTATCCTACCCTACCCTACCCTACCCTACCCTACCCTACCCTACCGTATTCTATTCTATTATTCTATTCTATTCTATTCTATTCTATTTATTCTATCCTATCCTATCCTATCCTATCCTATCCTATCCTATCCTATCCTATCCTATCCTATTCTTCTTTTTTTAATTCTTCCACATTTCTTTTAGTTTGTATTAGTTTTATGTATTATTTTATTTATGTTTTATTTTTTTATTATATGCTATTGTGCTATATTCCCCTGGTGGAAGTTTTTATATTCTCTCTCTTTTTCTCTCTTTGTGAAAGCTTCATACTTAAATGCATATATTGGGAAAATTAGAGAAGAATGAAAAGTTCTTTGAAAAATGCAAGGATATTTATAGACAGTTACAGCATTAGGGCAAAGCAGTGGCATGATTGAATGTAGGGAAAATTCAAATGGACGAGACTTAGATGATTCATCCATCTCTAATGAACAGTTGGCTAGAAGACTGGTTCAGATTTGCCTGTTCTAATCAGTGATCTCATAAATAGTTCTGCTTTAGCTTCCTCAACTACAGCCAAACAAATTATTGGTTTAGTTTAAGTACTGAAAAGTAGTCTATAAGAAATTCTAATTTGCACCTGAGACTCTCTGCATTATTTATCTTCCTAAATAGGTTTATCTGCCTCTTCCCTCATACCAATTATTTTAATGTTGTGAAAGAGAACAATGTGTGCATTTCAATTAAAACAACTCTGGTCCATGACAGTTACTGCCAAATGATAGAAATAAGAATATTCTTTACCAGCCAAGTGTGATTGGACTCACAAGGAATTTGTCTCCGGTGCATAAACTCTCAGCGTACATGCAAAACAACAAAATGATGTAAGTGATAGATCATAAATCATAAGATGCAATCACAAACCATAAGGTATAAACCACAAGAGATAAATCACGAGACACCAATAGGAAAAGATAGAAGGAAAGATGAGAAAATGAGAAAGATGAGAACATGAAAAGGATAATAGTAATACAGCTACACTATATGGGTAAATATCCTTAGACATAAGACAGTGCTGTGGGAATTAGGTGATGGCATGAGGGGGAAAATTGTCTCTGTGTCTAGTGTCAGCACTCCAAACTACATTTGTTCCAGTGCTGACATAAGGAGAAGAAGAGGGGACAGCTGGCAAGAGGACGCTTGACTTTTCACCTACTTATTTTCCCTGAAGATAATATCCCCTAGGAGATGAGATGGGAGGGGGGACATTCCTGGGAGCTGAAGTAGTAGATATGGGGAGAGTGATTTGGAAGATGGCCAATGAGACGCAGAGAATTGGGGAACGGAAAGGGAAGGTTTGGGGTCAGGAAGTCAATGTTGGCTGCAACATAATCGGGGACAGATTGTCATGCTTAATAAATGAAAGATTTCATCAAAGACTATTTGTTTGGAAATGCAATTTATTTGAGACGACACCGAAACCTGACATCTAGTTGTTCTGGCATGCAATACCCTATAGCGGCGTCCTGCAGGGAGAAGTTGAAACAGTTTAATGCCCAGGATGTGAGGGGTCTGTAGTTATTTTCTCAGCTCTCTTTCTAGCTTGTGCAGTATATAAATAAACAAACAAATAAATAAATAAATAAATAAATAAATAAATAAATAAATAAATAAATAAATAACTTTATTGTCATTGTACGTGTATACATAGTATATCCATACAACGAAATTCACTTAACACCCAAAGACCTGGTCCAACACACATAACAATCCCCAAACACACTCCCACCCACCACAATTCTCCACCCCTAAACCACCCAAACATCCACACAACAGACCAAGTAATGCTGTCCAACAGCTCACTGATGGTGGCCCTTTAGTTTATTGCTGAGTGCAATTATAGCTCTGGGATAAAAACTATTCAGAAAGTGTGTGATCCGAGTTTTAATTGTTCTGTAACTTCTGCCAGAAGGCAACAGTCCAAAAAGATTGTAAACAGGATGGGAAAAGTCTCTGAGAATGTTATGCAACTTTCTCAAACAGCGAGATTTGAAGATGTCATCCAGGGCTGCTAGCTGGAGTCCGATGATATTCTGGGCAGTTTTAATGATTCTCTGTAGAGCTTTTTTGTCCGCTACAGAGCTGCTCCCATACCATGCAAGAATGCCTTATGTCAGGACACTCTCAATGGTGCTGCAATAGTAGGACAGAAGTAGATGCTGAGATAGATTTATCTTCCTGAGCATTCTGAGGAATACAGCCTCTTCTGTGCCTTCTTCGCAAGCATGTTAGCATTCATAGTCCATGAGAGGTCCTCCAAGATATAAATGCCCAGAAATTTAAAATTACCCATCCTCTCCACCTCCTCACCATTTATGTACAATGGTAGATGTACATCTCTCTTCCTCCTGAAGTCAATTATAAGTTCTTTAGTTTTTGTGGTGTTAAGTGTGAGATGTACTCAATGGAAGGAAGGCTGGTTGCAATTGGTTTTTTTTTCTTTTTCTGTATCTGTTGACGTCTGTCCCTATCCTGTTTGGTTGCTGTGCCAAACCAGACAGATGCACGATGTACAATGTATATTGCACATACAACATACAATGACAGACTCAATAATTCTCCAATAATTCATTACAACTGTGCAATGCTCATTTGAGCATTGACTTCACTTGAGTCCTTTGGGAGAAGGGCGGTATAGAAATCTAATAAACTTCAAACTTCATGATCTCAATCTGAAATGCAGTATCTTAGTTTGTTCCTGATTTACTAATTTTGGGCATTCAGAGCTCAGGTTTCCCATTATCTAAGTTGCTGAAAAATAGACCTTTGATCGCCTTTCATCATATAACTTGTTTAGAATAGGAAAGAGTCTGCATGAAAAATAGAATCTTATACAATATGTGACATAGCCATGCTCATTTTTGCAACGGTTTCTATTTTCAATATGCACAGATTGATAGGGTCAAATAAATTTGTGAAAAGCAATGCTTTAAAAAAAACAACAGCAACATTATTGTGTGTTTTAAAAACAAAACAGAACACGAGACCCTGTAATTTTTGTTTTTTTTTAAAAAAAATAACAGACGTTATTCTTGTAAGGTCACCTCTTTTATTACAATTTTGTCATCGCTGTATCAGTTACGTAGCATCAATCTTGGATGCAGCATTTTATTGAGGTTGCTTATTTTCTTTTAGTAGATCCTCAATATTTATTCACTTTTGTTTATTGGCTGCAGTTAGCTTATCATTCTATGCTGTGCACAACACAACAAAACAATCCAGAGGTAATATAAAAAATAAATAAATAAAGAATAATCAATTAGAAAGAGAATCGAAATATGCATGCATAAAGAGTGCCTATTCTCCAATCAATTAGAGGTGAAAGATCATTAAAAAGGAAGGATTCTACAGATATTCTAAATATAAACCAGGAGATGCCAGGGGTTAAATTGTATTCCATTACGACCTCACTGCAATGCAAGTGACCTTCAGTGGCTACTATGCTATAGAAGCATGAAAACATTGACATCTTGAAATCCTATAACCAAGTTAAGACAAAATAAGTACATGCAGTTGTGGTAAGAGTAGGCAAGATTGTTTACAGATCAGGAGGAATGGATTTCTCTTGTATTCTCCCAGTACATTGTGACCTTTAAATATGCGGCAAAATGAAACACCTCCAACACAAAATCTATTAATGCTTATACGCTGAAAACAAAACAAAACATTGAGGCATACTGGGAACGAAATGAGCAGGAAGTATCTCAGATACTTTCCCTACAATACAAATTCAACCCTGGCAAATAGATGGGGAAGAAATGGAGGTAGTGACAGATTTTATTTTCCTGGGCTCCAAGATCACTGCAGTTGAGGACTGCAGCCAAGAAATTAAAAGACTCTTGCTCCTGGGGAGGAAAGCCATGGCAAATCTAGACAGCATACTAAAAGCAGAGACAAAAAAAGTGCATATAGTCAAGGCTATGGTTTTTCCAGTTGCAATATATGGCTGTGAAAGTTGGACCATAAGGAAGGCTGAGCGCCAAAGAATGGAGGCCTTTGAACTCTGGTGCTGGAGAAGACTCCTGAGAGTCCCTTGGACTGCAAGGCGATCCAACTGGTCAGTCCTAGAGGAGATCAACCCTGACTGCTCTTTAGAAGGCCAGATCCTGAAGAGGAAACTCAAATACTTTGGCCACCTAATGAGAAGGAAGGACTCCCTGGAGAAGAGCCTCATGCTGGGAACGATGGAGGGCAAAAGAAGAAGGGGACGGCAGAGAATGAGGTGGCTGGATGGAGTCACTGAAGCAGTAGGCATGAGCTTAAATGGTCTCCAGTGGATGGTGGAGGACAGGAAGGCCTGGAGGAACATTGTCCATGGGGTTGCAATGGGTCGGACACAGCTTCATGACTAACAACAAAAACAAATTAATTAAATCCATTTCTCATCCATTTCCTGAAAAATGCCCTTAGTTCTGAAATTATTTTTAAAAAGCATAATAAGAATATTGAAGCAGATTGTAGTGCACTTCAAGTTCACTTCAACCATTTAGATATGAGCCAGCTGTGTGCAGCAGCTGTCAAAAAAGCCAACACAGTTCTGGGCTGCATAAACAGAAGGATAGAATCAAGATCACGTGAAATGTTAGCACCACTTTATAATGCCTTGGTAAGGTCACACTTGGAATACTGCATCCAATTTTGGTCACCACGATGTAAAAAAGATGTGGAGACTCTAGAAAGAGAAAGAGAAGAGCAACAAAGATGATTAGGGGACTAGAGGCTAAAACATATGAAGAACGGTTGTAGGACAAGAAGCAATGGGTGGAAACTCATCAAGGAGAGAAGCAACTTAGAACTAAGGAGAAATTTCCTGACAGTGAGAACAATGAATCAGTCGAACTACTTGCCTCCAGAAGTTATGAATGCTCCAACACTGGAAGTTTTTAAGAAGAGGCTGGATAACCATTTGTCTGAAGTGGTGTAGGGTTTCCTGCCTGTGCAGGGGGTTGGACTAGAAGACCTCCAAGGTCCCTTCCGACTCTGTTATTCTATTCTATTCTATTTTAATACAGTGTGCCAACCTGTCTTTTAATGTCCACGTCATAAAAAAGGTGCTCTATAAATAGCACGGCAAGATATAAATAAGGTCCTGAACCTATGAAATTGTTCAGATCCAACTTTAATCTCTTTTCCTCCCTGAGCATTGTATCTTGAAATACAAGCAAATGCACTTTAAAATAAAATTAACATAGCCATTGACATCCACGATTCAGTCTCTATTGGTTAGAGTTCCAGACGGCTTGCATAAGGCTCATTCACCTTCTTATGCAATTATTATCAGCTTTTGCAGTGACTTGGGGGCATAAGTCACCCCAATGGATAAGAGTTCATCATTAGCTCTCAAGAGTTCATGTATACTTAACTCCCACTGAAGTGCTAATGAGCTTTGCTCATAAGCTGCTTTTGATGAACTGCTGATGAATTTTGTTGGAACGGTGATGAAATGCAGCTCGGAATGCACAAAAAGCTACATTTTGGATCATCTGGGTATTAAACTAGTCAGCTCCAACAGCTTGACAGGAAGGGAAAGGAGAAAGAGAGAGAAGCCATAAGCAAAAAGAAAAGAAGGAGGAGGAGGAGAAGAAGGAGAAGCAGCAGCAGGAGAAGGGAATGGGAACTAGGGAAAGAAAAGGACATGGAGGAGGAGGAAGAGGAGAGGAGGAGAAAGAAGAGAGGGACAGGGGAGAAAAGGGAGAAGGAGGAAAAGGAAGGAGAAATTGAAGCAGGAGGAGAAGGAAAAGGAGCTAGAAGGCCGTTTCCAGGGCGCATCCCCAGGGTCACATGATCAAAATCCAGTTGCTTGGCAACTGACTCATAATGGTTGACACATCCCAGGGTCACCTGATCCCCTTTTGCAACCTTCTGATGAGCAAAGTCAACGGGGAAGCCAGATTCACTCAACAACCGGGTTACCACCTTATCAACTGCAGTGATTCACTTAATAACCATGGCAAGAAAGGCCATAAAATGGGGCAAAACGTACTTAACAACTGTCTCTCAAAGCAACAGAAATTTTGGGCTCCATTGTGGTTATAAGTTGAGGCCCCCAGAGCAGCCCTGGGTTCAACAACCCCTGGGACACAACAGGTACAACTTGGAGTCAAAAAGAGAAGTAGTAGTAGTCAGACTGATGTTCAGACTGGCATCTTTTTGCTTTTTCATAATAATATGAATAAGCCATTTCTGTAAAGATCTATCAATCTACTTAGTAAAACCCAAAATCAAAGTTTCATTCTTTTCAACATCAAGCAAGAAGCTCAGAAGTGGTCAAGTGGAAACAAAAGTGCTTACGTTCTTTTCTTTAAACAAAGTAGTCAATTTTGCCATTTCAGCCAACTCCATCAACTTCTACAACCTTTACTCGTCCATGGTGAGAATTGAGGTGTCCTTCCATTTTTGCGCATACAATAGTCTTGCAGCTGTCAACATATATAGTAACAAAGTTCCAAATCTTTTCTCCAGATCTTTTTCCAAAAGGAAAAGTTCTGGGTTCATTTTTATCTCCATTTTCAAAATTTTCTGTATTAAAATATGAATCATACTCCAATTTTATTTATTTATTATTATTATTTTGCTTTATCACATGTCCACTTTGGATGATAAAAAGTCCCTTCTTAACTTTTACACTTCCAACATTCATTTGACATACCTTTATACATCTTAGATAAGTTATCTGAAATGAAAATAACAGTGTCTGATGAATTAAATGAGGGGGAAAATATATTCAGAGAGTTGAAAAGAGAATTGGAGATACAGGAGATTCAAGTTACTCTTGAAAGGGAGCTAGGGGCCTGGGTATAAATTTTGGAAGCTAGGCTGTGGAAGAGGGTAGAGGTGGGAGAAATATCTAGATTGAACAGCCAAGAAGTAGATGTAGATAGAGATAAAGATCCAAGAAAGGAATATGGGAGGCAAGTCAAAAAATATCTAGCAATTAAAAGTATTAAAGTGGACAAGAGATGATGGATAGATGATTTCTCCTTTTTGTTATTGTTCTGACTTGCTTTTCTTTTCCCACCTCTTTGCTTTTTTAGGTAGGTAGAATAGAATAGAATAACAGAGTTGGAAGGGACCTTGGAGGTCTTCTAGTCCAATCCCCTGCCTAGGCAGGAAACCCTACACCACTTCAGACAAATGGTTATCCAACATCTTCTTGAAAATTTCCAGTGTTGGAGCATTCACAACTTCTGCAGGCAAGTTGTTCCCCTTATTAATTGTTCTCACGGTCAGGATATTTCTCCTTAGTTCTAAGTTGCTTCTCTCCTTGATTAGTTTCCACCCATTGGTTCTTTTTCTACCCTCAGGTGCTTTGGAGAATAGTTTGTCTCCCTAGGTTTGACTCCAATAGGTGACATGACTAGAAGTTAGGTAGGATAGAAAGAAAACATTTTTTTTAATAAAGGGTGACATGATTAAAAGTTAGCATAAGAGATAGAAATAAGAAAAGAGGAAATATTAGTGTATATACTTTTATATAATAAAATAAAAGCAATAACGAGAAAACAAGGAATAATTGGATAATGATAGACCGCAACTTAATATAAATGTGTATTATTAATAGAAATATATAATGTTGATTGAATTTAATAACTATGATTAATTCTACTAGTTTTATTTGTATTGGAATGTATATACCCAAGTGCCACACTTTTCACACACATTGATATGTTTGTAAAAAAAAATAAAAAATAAAAAATCTTTTTTAAAAAAGATAAGATATAGGGTGTTAAAAACCAACAATACATGATCTTATAGAAATTTGCTTTTAGATTATAATTTCATGTAAATTTAAAACCTTTCGTCCACATATTTTCCCATTGTTCAAGCATCACATTATATCCCAGATTCCTTGCCCATTGAATCACGCAGGGGACTGGAGGCTAAAACATATGAAGAACGGTTGCAGGAACTGGGTATGTCTAGTTTAATGAAGAGAAGGACTATTTTTCATGAAGAAACCTTGGTATCTTGATTATATCTAGAAATCAATCGTTGTCTGTCTTAGTGTGTATGCATGCATTTGCCACCTGAGGATGCCATGATTTATAGCACAAACAAATTACCCAGTTCATCCTTTCATTTTTGTTAAAACTTGGATAAAATATATCATCCCTATCTGATCAATATGTGGCTGTGTTCGGAGAGCACTTTAAGCCGGTTGTTGAATTAATTAATTTTCTGGCTTTGCACAAACCTTGAAACATAAATTAACTCAAGCAGGCGGGTTACTAAACAGTAACAGAAAGGGAGAAAAATCATTCAAATACTAAAAATGTATTTGGCCTGAATTTTAGGGGCCATTAATCATAATTTGGGTTCGTTACAATGTTTTATTTAAAGTTCATTCTATAAATTATAGAAAGGGCAGATGCTGATAAGGTGAAGAAAGTTAGGAGAAAAGAAATTCAGAAATGGTATCAGTTAAGAAGTATTATCTTTAATATGCTAGTTGAAATGCATCTGGAGAACACTCTGATACATCCATGGTTACGCATTGGCAATGTATCTTATTCCTCTTCTGTTTCCTGCATTATTTATTACACTGAAACTGGATTTTTGCTGGACTCTCAAGCCAGTGATTACAACTATGCTCATTATTAGGATCTGAATGTTCTTGCTAGCAAGATAACTTCTACCTGTCCTATTTTATTTATTTAGAGATTGGTATAGCCATCCAATTAAGGAGGTGGTGGCTCAGTGGCTAAGACACTGAGCTTGTCGATCGAAAGGTCGGCAGTTCAGCGGTTCGAATCCCTAGTGCCGCGTAACGGGGTGAGCTCCCGTTACTTGTCCCAGCTTCTGCCAACCTAGCAGTTTGAAAGCACATCAAAATTCAAGTAGAAAAATAGGGACCACCTTTGGTGGGAAGGTAAGAGTATTCCATGTGACTTTGGCATTTAGTCATTCCGGCCACATGACCATGGAGACGTCTTCAGACAGCACTAGTTCTACGGCTTTGAAACGGAGATGAGCACCACCCCCTAGAGTTGGGAATGACTAACACATATGTGCAAGGGGAACCTTTACCTTTACCTATAGCCATCCAACTGAACAGTGTCTCTGGGTAATGTAAAAATTAAAGTACAATAGAATTCCAGGAGGAGGAGGAGAGAGAGTGAGGGGGGAGGAGGAGGAGGAGGAGGAGGAGGAGGAGGAGGAGGAGGAGGAGGAGGAGGAGGAGGAGAAGAAGAAGAAGAAGAAGAAGAAGAAGAAGAAGAAGAAGAAGAAGAAGAAGAAGAAGAAGAAGAAGAAGAAGAAGAAGAAGAAGAAGAAGAAGAAGAAGAAGAAGAAGAAGAAGAAGAAGTTGTTTAGCAAAAGAAATGAAATTTATAGATACATTCAGATTCTCATTTCTTTGGAACAAAATCTTCAGTCTATCTCTATCTCTATCTCTATCTCTATCTCTATCTCCATCTCCATCTCCATCTCCATCTCCATCTCTATCTCTATCTCTGTCTGTCTGTCTGTCTGTCTATATATTTAAAAAAAATCTTCCTTAAAGGATATTCTGTTAAAGCTCATTCTTTAGGCAGCCCCTGAAAGCTTACAGGAAAAAAAAAAAATAGAGATTATCTGAAACTAACCGAAGAAGAATAAAGCACCTTATAACATGCACCTTATCATGAAGAACCTCAACATAAGCCAGTCCAGGTGAACACATATTCTAACCTAGTGTTCCAGCAGCGAGTGCTGAAACAGGAGAGTGTGCATGTGCACGCACACATCCGCATGCCAGAGACCGGAAGAGCAGCCACCCGGTGCGCATTCGCTCACCCAGAAAATGATCTTCCGGTTTCCAGCGTGCCACCTGGTGTTCCTGTTTTTGGTGTGCATGCACGTGTGAAGACCAACTGGCCGGCATACATGTGCACGCCAGAAAACAGAAGAGTTTCAATGAAGCCACCCTCCCCAGCCTACCACCGAGAACAAGCCAGTGCAGCCCCCCTCCCTCCCACCACTTCTGTGAAGAGCACGACCGCTTCCCGGCTGGCGCATCTCTTACCCCGGCGCCGGATGGACATTCCTCCCCACCTGAATGGGCTTCTTTTTTTAAAATCAAGTTTTATTGGGTCCCCCCCCCCACATTCACCCACATCTTTTTTGAATAGAGTATTGGCCATATCTTATCTTATACAATTTATCAAATTCAAATACATTTGACTCCATTATAATTTTGCCACAATTTTCTTTTTTCCCTTTTTTTAAAAAAATCCTATCTCAATATTTCTTTGCTTGCTTATATAAACAGCATCTTCATTCGCCCCTTAAATTCTACTTTTACTATTTATTCATATTTATTCCCTTTTATTCTTTAACAATTCATTTATTTATTGTTTATTTATTGGTTCGATTATATATATGCCGCCATTCTCCAGAGACTCAGGGCGGCTTACAATGCGTTAAGCAATAGCCTTCATACTTTTGTATATACCTGCTTAGTAGGGCTTTTGCCCCCCCCCCTAACCGATGTTCTTTTTATACAAAGTCAGTTTATTGCCCCCACAATCCGGGTCCTCATTTTACCTACCTCGAAAGGATGGAAGGCTGAGTCAACCTTGAGCCTGGTGAGATTTGAACTCGCAGTTATTGCAGGCAGCTGGTGTTACTTAACAGCACTTTAGTCTGCTGCGCCACCAAGGCTCTTCCTTCTTTATCTTAATATATTTGTGTTTGTTTGGGGTTGCCTTTCTTCCATTTCAACTTTTTTATTGTACAGCAATCTTTCTCCTCCAACCTACCATTTCCCTCTTTTCTTTCTTTCCTACTTTCTCTTCCCCTCCTCTTCTTCTTTTATCTATTTCCCCTCCCCTTCTCCTTCTCCTCCTCTCTTCCCCCCTCTCTTCCCCTCTCCTACTCTAATTTCCCTTCCCTTCCTTCCTCCCTACTCCTCCTTCCCTCTCTCTCCTTCCTCTTCCCTTCCTCCTCTCTTCTCCTCATCTCTCTCTATTGCTGTATTCATCTTCAATTTAATATTTTCCACTATGGAGTCCGGGCAACCCTTCAGCGGGCTTCTTGTGTGGCTCCAGTCCTCAAATCCATGGCACCGATGCACATCCATGGTCTGGAGCGTCTGTCTGTGTGTGTCTTTATGTGTGTGTGAGTGTGTTTGTGTGTGTACGTGTTTCTGTGTGAGACTGTGTGGATGAGATATTTCCCCCCCTTGCTTTCAGGAAAGTGGACCCAGAAAGATGGAAAGAGCTGATAAAGTTAGTCATTTGTCGTCCTTCTCAACTAACAACTGGGTCATGTTAATTAGTTCCTCGTTCAACAGTGGGCAGAAGATTAGTCAGGACCTCTGCTGTTTGCAGTAATGAGCAAGCACTTAGGACTTCTAATTTGTTCAACAATAGCAACAAATAAAAATATTCTCCTCTACGTTGGATTATTGAAAACCAAACCATCTCTCTAGAAAGGAAGGAAGGAGGAAGGGAGGGAGGGAGGGAGGGAGGAAGAAAGGAAGGAAGGAAGGAAGGAAGGGAGGGAGGAAGGAAGAAGAAAGAAAGAAAAGAAGGAAGGAAGGAAGGAAGGAAGGAAGGAAGGAAGGAAGGAAGGGGATAGGAAGAAAGAAGGAAGAAAGGAAGGAAGAAGAAAAGAAGGAAGGAGGAAGGAAGGAAGGAAGGAAGGAAGGAAGGAAGGAAGGAAGAAGAAAGAAAGAAAAGAAGGAAGGAAGGGAGGGAGGGAGGAAGAAAGAAAGGATAGGAAGAAAGAAGGAAGGAAGAAAGGAAGGAAGAAGGAAGGAAGGAAGGAAGAAAAAAGGAAGGAAGGAAGAAAGAAAGAAAAGAAAGAAAGAAAGAAAGAGGATAGGAAGAAAGAAGGAAGAAAGAAAGAAAGAAAAAAGGAAGGAAGGAAGGAAGAAAGGAAGGAAGAGGATAGGAAGAAAGAAGGAAAGAAGGAAGAAGAAAGAAAGAAAAAGAAAGAAGGAAGGAAGGAAGGAAGGAAGGAAAAGAAAAAAGGGAAAAAAAACTTCTGTGAACTAGGTTCTACACTGATCTAGATCTTGATCACAAAAGCATCATTTCTTTAATTCCTGATGATGATGATGATATGGATGATGACATTTGCCTTTATTTTGTACAATTCCAGGAACTCTTTGCAATGCTCCTATTTTCCCCACAAGAACAGCCCCATGACCTAGGTTGGATTGAGAAAGAGTGGTCATCCCACAGCCACCCAACTAGATTTCATGCCTACCTATAGAAGGAACTAGAATTTGTGGTTTTGTGGTTTCCAGTTCAGCACGTTAACAGTTGCCGCGAACTGCCTATCGCTTAATGTTTTTATTTTATTTATTTTTTTCTATGCGGACTTCTGCTTGGTAAACCTCCTCATTTTAGCAGAATTGTTGGACTGACAATATATCTTCAAACATTCAATCTTAGAATATTCCCACTTTGGTGGGAAGGTAACAGCATTCCGTGTGCCTTGTGCTACAGTCATGTTGGCCACATTAACACAGAAACATCTTCAGACAACGCTGGCTCCCTCGGTTAAGAAATGGAGATGAGCACTATCCCCTAGAGCCGTGATCACGAACCTATGGCATGCGTGTCACAGGTGGCACGCGGAGCCATATTGTTGGGCACGCGAGCGTTGCCCAAGCTCAGCTCCAGCATGCATGTGTGCGCTGGCCAACTGATTTTTGGGCCATCTGGGCCCACTGGAAGTTGGCAAACAGGCTGTTTCCAGCCTCTGGAAGGCCTCCTGTAGGGTGGGGAAGGCTGTTTTCGTCCTCCCCAGGCTCCTAGAAAGCCTCTGGAGCCTGGGGAGGGCAAAAAATGGGGCCTACCGTGCCCACCATGCTGTCACATGCCAAAAGTGTGGGGGGGCATGGGATCACGCATGCATGCATGGGGGGGGCAGGGTGCCTAGAATTATGGATGTGGGCACGCGCGCACGTGACTACCTCGCATTCCCCCAGCTTTTGGCATGCAATGGCAAAAAGGTTAGCCATCACTGCCCTAAAGCAATGATGACTAACCTTTTTGCTGTCACGTGCCAAAAGTGGGGGGAGAGCGGGGCGTCGCGCGGGCACGCACATGCCCACACCCATAATTCAATGTGACCTGCCCCACCATTTGCATGCATGTGTGACCCTCCCTCACTCCCTTGCTTTTGGCACGTGATGGCACAGTGGGCTCGGTAGGCCCATTTTTCGACCTCCCCAAGCTCCAGAGACTTTCTAGGAGCCTAGGGAGGGCAAAAACATCTTTCCCCATTCCCCGGAGGCCCTCCGGAGGCCAGAAACGGCCCATTTCCCAACTTCCGATGGGCCCAGAAGGCCCAAAAATCAGCTGGCCATATTGTTGGGCATGCGTGCTGGAGCTAAGCTAGGGCAACGCGCCCTAGCTTAGCTCCATGCACTACCTGTGCCACACATGCCATAGATTCGCCATCATGACCCTATTTATTTATTTATTTATTTTATTTTATTCAATTTGTATACCGCCCTTCTCCTAGTGGATTCAGGGTGCTGCACAGCCAGAACTAAAATACATACCAATACAAAATTTAAAATTATTAAAAGAATTACATAGCTGGCCCAAATTTAAAACAATTCAATTAAAACCCAATGACAATTTAAAAACTAAAAAACTAAAAAAAGACTAAAAAAGGGGGAGGGGGTTCACGCCAGCCCTGCTTGATGGAAAAGAAATGTTTTTAGGGCACGGCGAAAGGCCCAGAGATCTGGTATCCTTCGTATCTCCGGGGGCAAATCGTTCCAGAGGGCGGGAGCTGCCACAGAGAAGGCCCTCCCCCTGTGCGTCGCCAGCCGACATTGCCTGGCCGACGGCACCCTGAGGAGTCCCTCTCTGTGGGAGCGTACTGGTCGGTGGGAGGCTATCGGCGGCAGAAGGCGGTCTCACAAATGTGTGTGACTCCCCCTAGAGTCACACACAACTGGACCGTGGAAACCTTTAACTTTACCTTATAGATATCGCAGAAAGAAAACCTGTGTCCTTTACAGAAAACCATTCTAACCATTGTAAAAATATTCTGTAATAGCATCTTTGAAAATGCATAATTCAGTTTGGATTCTCTTTTCCAAGACTTGGATGTGTTCATAAATTGCTGATGTGACACCTACCCACCACTTCTTATTTTGGTAGCTGTGTGTCAAACATTTTTTTTTTTTAATTAAGCAAACAAAATTAAAAAAAAAATCTGTTAAAATAAATCCCAGCAGCTCAGCAAAAAAAAAAAAAAATTAGGCTAAACTCTTCAACCATTAGTATACAACTAATTGCAGAATATTTGAAGCATGCTGAAACAAATGTCATTAAACCCTTACATTATATCAAACAAACAAATAATTCCCAGCAGCTTAGACAAAGTTATGTTGATTATAATCTACTAGCATACATATGAAACATGCAACATTGCAGGGACACTGTACTGAACACAATCAAATTGTGAAATCAATTTCCGGCGTTCTGAAAATGAAAACATTTAAATATATTCCAGATGCCCCTGGAAAAAAAAAATAATGTTTGTCATTCATAACTTGATCTGAAAGCTTGATTACTTGCAAGTAATCAAGCTTTCGGATTATTCATCACATAAAGTTTTCTATCAAATGCCATTAAACTGATACTGTTGAATGGATAGGGAAAAGAAGAGCAGCTGAAATCTTTGTGTTTATCTTAATAGCAACTTAAGATGTGCTCTAATATTAAAAAGCAATTGGAAAATCAAATTAGGTTGCTAATGAGATATTTAGGAAGATTAATATGGAAGATTATTTGGAAACAAGAGAGAAATGTTGCTTTCTAAGCAATTATACAACTTGCAAAATTGGTTTGGTTGTCCTCCCTATCCTACCCTTCTCTAATTGTAAGATTTAAAGACATTTCAAATAAAAATAATATGTTGGACTGAGTTATGTGCAGCCTGTTAGTTTTACTGTAAAAACCAAATCCTCATGTTATACGAATATGCCACCAGAGATGAAAAATATAGAAAAGAAATTTGCATAATTAGAGAGTGATCTGATTAGAACAATTAGTTTCGTTGGAGGCAATCCAACTCAAAAAAAAAAAATCAGAATCTTGATTCAACTCAGTTTGGATAGCCCAATTGATTTAAACCAGATTAGATGTTAAAAATACATGTTTTGCTTAAGGCTGACTCAAACCAATTCAGAAGATAAGTTAAACAAAATCTTAATTGTCACTCCAAAATCTGTCTCAGTCCAGAAATTCATTTTGCAAAATTACTAATTTCCTACAGATTGGTGTACAATCAATTTAATAGAGTAATCAAAATTCCAAAGTTCCTGAAATTATGAAGAGAGGAGGAGAGGGGGAAGAAGAAGAAGAAGGAGAAGGAGAAGGAGGAGGAGGAGGAGGAGGAGGAGGAGGAGGAGGAGGAGGAGGAGGAGGAGGAGGAGGAGGAGGAGGAGGAGGAGGAGGAGGAGGAGGAGGAGAGGAGAAGAGAGAAGAAGAAGAAGAAGAAGAAGAAGAAGAAGAAGAAGAAGAAGAAGAAGAAGAAGAAGAAGAAGAAGAAGAAGAAGAAGAAGAAGAAGAAGAAGAAGCGGAGGAGGAGGAGGAGGAGGAGGAGGAGGAGGAGGAGGAGGAATTGTTTAGCAGAAGAAATGAAATTTATAGATACATTCAGATTCTCATTTCTTTGGAACAGAATCTTCAGTTTATCCATATATACTGTGTTTCCCCGAAAATAAGACCCTGTCTTATATTTTTTTTGAGCCCTGAAATAAGCGCTTGGCCTTATTGCCATGCGCTCAAAAGCCCGATTGGGCTTATTATCAGGGGATTTTGATCTATTCCTTCCTATATAATCAGGATTAGGGTATGATAGTCCAATCCAAAGAGGCACCATTAATCAAAAAAGAAAATAGAGCCTTTCCCCTTGGACATATTCATAAACATATGAGCTTTTTTTTATTTTATTTTTTTAATATAAACATTCCATCTTCCCTTAAACAGTGTGTCCTCTGGTTACAAATATCTCTGTGCAATAACCATCAAGATTTACAAAAGCATTCATTACATTGATATTAATTCTCTGATCTTACAATTGTGGTATTGAACATAGTAAACCTATTAATTTTTCCCTCTTAACATATCTTCTAATAAGAATATAATAATATTATTAAACATAATAATCCTAATAGTCATAATAATAACAATCATCATATTGTTTACATCTCTTAACATATTTTCTACTCTTCTTTAATCACCTTCTTTTATTTCCAACTTCCATTTTTATTCTCTAACCACTGATAAAATAATTCCCGTATCATATAATATTCAGTTTGTTCTTTCTCCTTAATTGCCAGCGTTAATCTGTGCATTTCTGCACATCCTAATATTTTCCTAATCACATTCTCATCAGTAAGGATCTTTTCACTTTTCCAATTTTGTGCAAATACAATTCTAGCTGCAGTTAATACATGGATAATTAAACATGTGTTCTCTTTACTATAAGTTTCAGGTAAAATCCCCAACAAAACTATTTCTGGTTTTAAATCAATGGTATACATACGAACATTGAATAATAGAGTTGAAAGGGGCCTCTGAGGTCCTAGTCCAAATCCTGCTCGAGCAGAAGACTCTATATCAGTGATGGCTAACTTTTTTTGCCATTGCGTGCCAAAAGTGGGGGTCGCGCAGGGGGGTTCGCGCGCATGCGTGCCCACACCCATAATTCAATGCCCCCCACGCCCCTCACGCTTTTGGCACATGAAGGCAAAAAGGTTACCAGTGGGCCCGGTAGGCCCGTTTTTCGCCCTCCCCAGGCTCCAGAGCCTTTCTTGGAGCCTGGGGAGGGTGAAAACGGCCTTCTCCACCCCTCCCAGAGGCCCTCTGGAGGCTGGAAAGTGCCCGTTTCCTGTTTCCCGAGTTTTGGTGGGCCCAGAAGGCCTGAAAATCAGCTGGCTGGCACGCGCATGCACGCTGGAGCTGAGCTAGGGCAACGCTCGCATGCCCACAGATATGGCCCCATGTGCCACCTGTGGCATGCGTGCCATAGGTTCGCCATTACGGCCCTATACATTTCAGACAAATGGTTTTCCACTCTCTTTTTGAAAGCCTCCAGTGATGGAGCACCCACAACTTCTGATGGCAAGCTGTTCCACTGGTTAATTGCTTTCACTGTTAGGAAATTTCTCCTCAGTTCTAGGTAGCTTCTCTCCTTGATTAGTTTCCATCCATTGTTTCTCATCTTGCCTTTTGGTGCTTTGGAAAATAGTTTGACCTCTCCCCCTCATCTTTGTAGGAGCCCCTCAGATATTGGATCAGTGCTATCATGTCACCTCTAGTCCTTCTTCTCTTTAGACTAGACATACCCAAACCATGTTTTTGTATGTTTTAGCCTCCGGTCCTCTAATCGTTTTTGTAGCTCTTCTCTCCACTCTTCTCCAGAGTCTTAACGTCTTTTTTATATCGCGGTGACCAGGACTGGATGCAGTATTCCAAGGGTGGTCTTACTAAGGCTTTGTAAAGTAGTAGTAGAACTTCATCCACACTTTGGTTCCAGGATTTGAAACCACTGTCCACTCCATGCCTTACATTGGTTTCATTCAAGGGTGCTATTCAGCAGGTTCTGACAGGGTCTGAAGAACCTGTAGCAGAAATTTTGAGTAGTTCGGAGAACCGGCAAATACCACCTCTGGCTGGCCCCAGAGTGGGGTGGGAATGGAGATTTTGCAGTCTCCTTCCCCTGGAGTGGTGTGGGAATGGGGATTTTGCAGTCTCCTTCCCCTGGAGAGGGGTGGGAATGGAGATTTTGCAGTCTCCTTCCCCTGGAGAGGGGTGGGGATGGAGATTTTGCAGTCTCCTTCCCCTGGAGAGGGGTGGGAATGGGGATTTTGCAGTCTCCTTCCCCTGGAGAGGGGTGGAGATTTTGCAGTCTCCTTCCCCTGGAGAGGGGTGGGGAATAGGGATTTTGCATCTCCTTCCCCTGGAGAGGGGTGGGAATGGAGATTTTGCAGTCTCCTTCCACTGGAGAGGGGTGGGAATGGGGATTTTGCAGTCTCCTTCCCCTGGAGAGGGGTGGGAATGGAGATTTTGCAGTATCCTTCCCCTGGAGTGGTGTGGGAATGGGGATTTTGCAGTCTCCTTCCCCTGGAGAGGGGTGGGAATGGAGATTTTGCAGTCTCCTTCCCCTGGAGAGGGGTGGGAATGGAGATTTTGCAGTATCCTTCCCACCAAGCCACACCACGCCCACCAAGCCGGTGAACTACCACAGAACCGGTAGTAAACACATTTGAATTCCGCCAATGGTTTCATTGCCTTGCGCAAATTGTAATTTCCACATTGAGGAGTAGGTGCAGTATAAATTATTTCATCTTAATAACTTCTGCCATCCAACCTTGAACTCATTACCTCCTCTGGAACAAGCAAATTACATTCAGCATGAAACAGCACAGCAACCGTTATTTTGATGTGTTCAGGCACTTCCCCTACTTTCCAAGATTCTCCATAATCAGGGGAAAGGAATCAGCCCTGCTCCACGGTTATAATACATTAAAATTATTTCCACCCAGTTACCACAGAGGCAGCAGTCAATAAACAGGCTTCTTCAAAACCAGTATCCTTGGAGCTACCTATTAATTTTAATTATAACCAAACACCACCGACAAAGGCAATCATTTCTGGCCAGCTCTGTAGAATTAATGCGAAAGTTGAAATCAGATTTGCCGTTCTCCTCAGTTGGGGAACAAAAAAAAAATTATAATAACTAAAATGAGATCTTAGTATTTTATCTAATATTCTGCTGGACCTTTGTCGCTGCACCCCTTAGCCGGCTCTTAGAGTAAATGTTACCTTTGCCATTAAAAGAAATATATATGACATTTTGTATGGCACCGGCTGCAAGTGGTGGGATTTAATTTTTTTTACTACCAGTTCTGTGGGCGTGGCTTGGTGGGCGTGGCAGGGGAAGGCTACTGTAAAATCTCCATTCCCTCCCCACCCCACTAACCTGCTTTTTGTTGTGACCTAGGCTTCCTGAGTCATTAAAACACATGAGTAGTCCCAAAAACCTCTTTTATTGCAACAGCTGTGAATTACGTTCATTCACAGCTGAGTCCCAATTAGCTGCAAAAAGTCCTTCGGGAGAATCACCAACCTTTATCTCCCTTGACACGCTGCCAAAGACCTACTTGGCAAAGCCACACAGAGTCCAGAATCAAACAGAGATGTCGACTGGGAACAGAATTAACAATGTTGCTTTCCTGCAAAGTACCCACGTGCCTTTGCTCCTGTCTTAAGCATTATGGGAGGAGCCAATCACCTCCAGGCCTTACTTCTGAGTCGTCCCTTTTGTTTTAACTGTTCTTGTCTTCTGGCAGCTCTGTGCATGTGTACACTAGGAATAGGCTCCTCCTGTTCCTCTGCCTCTCTGCTGTCTGACTCTGGAGGCTCCGGAGTCCACACATCACTCCCAAATGGCCCTAGCCCCATCTCTGCCTCTGATGCAGAGCCCTCATCCGGGCCTACCCCAGATTCCAGGACTGGCCCATGTTCCTCCCCAGCAGAGAGGCAGAAGAACAGGAGGAGCCTGTTCCTAGTTCACGCATACGCAGAGCTGCTAGAAGGCAAGAGCAACTAAAGCAAAAAGGATGACTCGGGAGTAAGGCCAGGAGATGATTGGCCCCTCCCAAAAGGCTTAAAAGAGCAGCAAAGGATCTTGGGGTCTTTGTAGAAAAGCAACGTTGCTAAATCTGTTTTCCAGTCGGTGTCTCTTGTTTCTGAACTTTGTGGGGCTTTGCCAAGAAAGGCCTTTGGCAGGGTGCCAAAGAAGATAAAGGTTTGCGATCAGCCCGAAGGACTTTTTCTGAAGGGCTTGTTTTGAAATTAATTTGGACTAAGATGGGAATGAAATAATTCGCAGCTGTTATAATAAAATAGTTTTGTTTGAGACTAATTGGTAATGACTAAGTGAGGCTAGGTCACAACATAGTTGTCCCAAAAGTGCACCTTTGGGAAAACCACAACTTGGATGACTGAGAATCTCTACATACACGCATAATGTTTTCATAGGAGGTTTCTCCTCTCCCAGTCTTCTCATTTTCCCACCAAGCTAATTACAACTTTGACAGTGTTAAAGTTGATATTTTTCCACCGCAACTTCAGGAAGAGTATTGGTGATTCATGATGATGCACTATTTCCTACCACTAGTAAAACAAGTAGGGAATTGATCTTCCTTTCCTTCCCATTTGGATGCTTTCCAGGAACTTAAAAAAACAACAACAACCCTAAATAAAAAAAAAGTAATTATTATTATGCACAAAATTGGAAAAATAATGTCACACCAAAAGACGAAGAGGTGATAAGGAAAATTTTGGACTGTGTGGAGATGGATCAATTGACGAAAGAAATAAAAAGATGAAACGGAATATTATATAATATGGAATAAATGGTACAAATGGTTAGAGGATAGGAATAATAAGTAAGAAAATATATAACAGAGATGATCTAGAAATCAGGAAGCGTTAGTAAAATGCTATTAAGTATGCAATGTATGTAAAGTAATATATTGATATAATAGTACGCATAATAAGTAAGGAGTAATATATACAATTTGTAAGGAATAAGGGAACCAGTGGTGGGTTGCCCCCCCGGTTCGCACCGGTTCTATAGAACCGGTAGTAAAACCAGCAGGAGGCTCCGCCCACTGACCCCGGCATCATCAGAATGCTTCTGCGCATGTGCAGAAGCTTTTGTGCATGCAGCCCCGTTGCGAACCAGTAGTAAGTAAGTAAGGTAAATAGAACCCACCCCTGAAAGCATCACAAATATAAATATATGAAATATGTAGGAGGGGGGAATATAAAGTGTGGATATACACCGATACGGAACTGTTGTAAAAATGGAAACTTTTTTTGTTCTTGTTTTTAAAGGAAAAAAAAATAAAAATTTATATAAAAAAGTAATTATTTTCGTAGAACCTGCTCTGGGATTTTTGAAACACAAAAGAACTTTTTTTTTTTTTTCATTTTGTATTTTATTGTGCTGGGAAGAAGTTTTTTCCCTCTCTTTTTTCCTTTTGCCCTTTATCCCCCACTTCTCCTTCCCCTTTCTTTCCCTTTCCCTTTCCCAATTCCTTATTACTTTTATTTTCTATTTCATGCCCTTATAATCTTCATGAAATGTCATAAAAAGGAGCCTTTTGTTTTAGGGGCGCTTCCTTTAAAAAAAAAAAATTCTACAAATACATTTTCTCCCCAATTTCCCCCCCCCAACCCTCCCTAACCCTCCCTAACCCTCCCCTCCCCCCATGACTTCCTCAGAATATAGTCCAAATCAAAATCACATTTTGTAAAACTTGAACCCATCCACCCCCTGTATATTATTCAAATCTTCATAAAAGTTCAATTATTCTGTCCCTATATAGTACATTCAGTTAAACAAACTTTTTTTGTTCTTGTTTTTAAAGGAAAAAAAAAATAAAAATTTATGTAAAAAAGTAATTATTTTCGTAGAACCTGCTCTGGGATTTTTGAAACACAAAAGAACTTATTATGCATCCCTAGTAATTTCAAATTCCTTTAAATAGAACTTAACTTCCACTTTACAGGTTTATTCCAAACAAGCCCACTTTGATTCATTATTTTGAGTTCCACCTCAACTGATGCACAGAATTGGGGAAAAGAAAATTGTTGTCTTATTCCATTGTGATTTCAATAAAGGGGGTGGGGGGAGAGATGAGAAACTTATGTGTGGGAAGGATGAAGATCTGAGATACTTTGGCTTAATTCTACCAAACCCTAATTAACATATTTGGAATGGACCCATTTTGAATCATTGTTTAAAAAAAAAAAGAAGAAGACAATTTCATCTATTTTAACACAACCCTTCAGATCTCAGCTAGATTTAATTCCATTAAAGCATGCTTTGTTTTGCAGACTTAAAAAGCCTATTTTTTTTAAAAAAAGGGGAAAAATAAAAACTATAGAAAGATTTTTTTTTTTAAAGTAAAGTTCCAAGAATTAGCATTTTACTTCAGAATAAGAACCATTGATTTTCTTTTTATTTTGTCAACACGCCGACATAATGAAGTTTGCAATTTAGTACTGCATTTTATAATGCTATTTTGCTACTGTTTACTGTATTACAATGCCATAACAATGTGGTGCGTAATTTAATGTACTAGCACATCCTAGCAGGTTGCAGCTCTTTTTGGATATTAGTAGTTGATCTATTGCAATATTAACTCTACCGATGGCCCAAACTGATTTAGGGCAAACAGTGGCAATATTTCCTAACATTTCAGAACCGCTGCAAACATAGAAGGCATTAACTCCAATGCTCTTTCACACAATAATGATTTGTGTGAATTTTGAATGCCTGCGCAAAATTTTGGGGACAAACATGACTGTACTCGGTGGTCACCTTTGACAGATTTCCAATTTCCAGATATTTGAGATGGACAAATGCCAATTTGCTTGCTGTTTGGGATACTTCTGCTGTGCGTTTTACTGCAGACATAGCAACAAGAAATAACAAAATAACCCAACGACCCCAGAAATCTGCAACACACAATATAAAGACTGCAAAAGCAACTATGTAGAACAAACAGGTTGAAGACAATGGGAACACAGGATTAACCTGTGCCACCAAGAGCCTTGGTGGCGCAGCAGACTAAAGCGCTGTTAAGTAGCACCAGCTGCCTGCAATTACTGCAAGTTCGAATCTCACCAGGCCCAAGTGTTGTGGCTCCGACCCCTGAGCCCATTTTATCGGAGGAAGAAGGCTCTGAATATGAAGGAGAGGAGCCAGACAGGCCTCCCTCTCCAGGCCCCTCCTCTCTGGCAATGCCTCAGGTGTCTGCCGAGGGAGAGGAGATTGGCCAGGAGCCAGGTGTCTCCGATAATAGCGATGACTGTGATACGTAGTTCCTGGATCCATGCCAACGAAGGCGAGATAAACGTTTGCAGCAGATGAGGAGGCGTGCCAGGGATTAAGCTGAGTCACTGGACCACACCCCACAGGCTATATAAGAGAGTGTGGTGGCCATTTAGACTCTGTGACGGACAAAGCTAACTTCTGGCTAGTCACTTTGTACAACGCCTGAATCTGCTGAAGGTTTCTGTTTGAACTGGACTGTTTTGGAAACTGTGTGTATTTGTTTGTGATTACCTGGTGGAGGAACACTCCCTTTTCTTGAAGTAAAGCACTTGGCAGACGGTTATCATATTGCTGCCAAGTTCCTGATAATGAACCCTGTGTGTGCCAAGTAATTCTTTAACCCCCGGCTGGCTGTTTGTGCGGGTGTGGGGACGGGGACAGAACATCAAGGTTGACTCAGCCTTCCATCCTTTCGAGGTAGGTAAAATGAGGACCCGGATTGTGGGGGCAATAAACTGACTTTGTATAAAAAAGAACACTGCTTGGGGGGGGGGCAAAGCCCTACTAAGCAGGTATATACAAAAGTATGAAGGCTATTGCTTAATGCATTGTAAGCCGCCTGAGTCTCCGGAAAAAGGCGGCATATAAATCAAACCAATAAATAAATAAATAACCATTCCAGATCCTCCTTGCTTTCTGTGAGTAATTTTGCATCATCTGCATATCGGAGATTGTTGACAGCCCTATTGCTGAGTTCCACCCCAATGGTAATGCTTGTGCATCAATGGACACATAGATATCAACAACATCTACATACTGTGCAAAAGAGACAACATACAAGTCAAAGAGGGAACAAAACGACCTAATCAATACGCAGATGAGCATAGATTAACACCAAGATTAACACCAGATCAACTATCAAGAAGTAAACAATACCACAATCAAGGAACTGCTGAGCAAGCTAACCGTAAAGAATCTCCAAGACCATTCCCCTCAACATTGACAAGGCAAACCCCTAGTACAGTGATGGTTAACCTTTTTGCCGTCGCGTGCTAGAAGCAGGGCGGGGCAGGTGGGAAGTGTGTGTGTGCCCACACCCATAATTCAATCCCCCTGCGCCCTGCCCCCTGCGCATGCACGCATGACCCACACCCCCGTGCCCCATTTTGGGCCTAGCAGGCCTCCCTGAAGCCTACGGAGGCTGGAAACGGCCCATTTCCCGACTTCCAATGGAAACAGAAGGCCTGTTTTTTGCCCTCCCCAGGCTCCAGAAGCTTTTTTGGAGCCTGGGGAGGATGAAAACGGCCTCCCCCACCCCTCCGGAGGTCCTCCATAGGCCGAAAACTCCCTCCCAGAGCCTCCGCGTAAGCCCTGGCATCCAAAACAGGCCGCATGGAGACTCCTGGGAGGGGAAGAGCAGCCAAAAATCAGCTGGTCGGCGCACAGATGTACGCTGGAGCTGAACTAGAGCAACGGCTCGCGTGCCCGCAGATATGGCTCCACATGCCACCTGTGGCACACATGCCATAGGTTCGCCATCACGGCCCTAGCATATAAAGAGAGAGCAAATCCCACTTCCTACTAACACTGATGATGTTACCTAGTTTGGGTAATGAAACGCCTGCAAGAAAACAACCAAGCTCAGAGAGCACCAAGGATCCCTCAACAGGAAGCAACTCATGGAAGAGTGAATGATGGCCTGAGAGGGTCTCCACTACACTATGTGCCATATTAGGGCCCCTCCCTCCACACAAGACTATGCCATGGAAGTATTGAACCCAATTCAACCACAATGCCCTGTTGATAATACAGGCTTATATCAGTGGTGGGTTCCTCCTGGTTCCGCCAAGCTGGTAGCGGTGATGATATGACATCACCGAACTGGTTCTGCCCCCTACCCACCCCCCGTGTTATTCTTACCTTTTATTTGGCCCCACCCCCAAACTATTGCTGCCTCCTGAGTCCCAGCTGATGGCTAGAGGGAAAAAAACTGTTTAAACTCTTGCCGCAGGGCTTCAAAGGGCCGCCCTACAGCTGATCAGTGTTAAAAGATGAAATATAAAATCCTTACGAGGAGGAGGAGGAGGAGGAGGAGAAGGAGAAGGAGAAGGAGAAGGAGAAGGAGAAGGAGAAGGAGGGAGAAGGAGAGAAGGAGAAGGAGAAGGAGAGGAGATCTATCTGTAAATGTCATCAGGACAGTCCAGGGATTTTCCATGCTAGCTTTCTGGCCTGTTAAAAGCTTTGAAGGAATGTCTCATTTCAGCAGTATTTTGAGCAATCCACCTCTTTGAAGATGCTTCAAGAAAAGAGAGAAAGAGAGGGGGAGGGGGAGGTAGAGGGAGATGGAGAAGGGGACGGGAGAGAGGGAGACAGAGAGGGAGACAGAAGGGGATGGAGAGATGCAGAGATGGAGAGGAGGGGAGGGGAGAAAAAAGTATCACACTCTTACAGAGGAGGAGGAGGAGGGAGAAGGGGATGGAGACAGGGAGACGGAGGGGGGGGTGGAGAGATGGAGAGAGGAAGAGGAGGAGGAGGGGAGGGAGAAGTATACCACCGTTACAGAGGAGGAGGAGGAGAAGAAGGGGACGGAGAGAGGGAGAGGAGAGGAGGGGGAGAGAAGGGGAAGGGAGGAGAAAGAGATGGGAGGGGAGAGGATATGAAGGAGAGGGGAGGAGAGGAGAGGGGAATGGTGGAGAGAGGGAGCACACGAGAGCAATGCTTTTAGCTGTGAAACAATGAAGCTGTTTCACATAATTTCTGAAGCCGGCACGTGCAATATCTAACAGAGACTTCTGCACTCTCCTGACTGCTAGACATGTCAGGTTCAGGCTGTAAGACATTGCAAAAATATCTAATTAAGGCAAGCAAAAGAATCAGCCCCTATAAATAACCTCTCCAAATAAACACGCAGCCTAACAAGGACTTTTGTTTGTTCCTAATGAACACACATATAGGAGATAGAGAGCCATTTATGTCTGGATTCCTGCTGTCTTTACGTGATCTTCTACTCCATTGCATCCAGACATGGCTAAATGAGGCAGAAATTAGGCTTCAAAATACTGCCACCACAAGGCATTTCTGGATAATATGGATGCAACATTTCCCCCCTCCCCCTTAATTTGTTTAATTATTCTCTCGTAAGGCTATATGTAAGGGACACAGTGGCTCAGTGGCTAAGATGCTGAGCTTGTCGATCGAAAGGTCGGCAGTTCAACGGTTCGAATCCCGAGTGCCGCGTAACGGGGTGAGCTCCCGTGACTTGTCTCAGCTTCTGCTAATCTAGCAGTTCGAAAGCAGGTAAAAAATGCAAGTAGAAAAATAGGGACCACCTTTGGTGGGAAGGTAACAGCGTTCCGTGCGCCTTTGGTGTTGAGTCATGCCGACCACAAGACCACAGAGACGTCTTCGGACAGCGCTGGCTCTTCGGCTTTGAAACAGAGATGAGCACCGCCCCTAGAGTCAGGAATGACTAACACATATGTGCGAGGGGAACCTTTACCTTTACCTTTCTCAGGCTATATGTGAGTCCCAAAGAGAAAACTGGATTTGGTTGAACTGAGAAGTGAATTCAGACCAGTGGAGAAATTCAGCCAGTTCTATCCGGATCATGCGATCCGGTAGCGGCCATCCACCCAGACGTCATCACGTCCCATTTTTGACCCTTTGCGCACACATGGAGGAGACAAGGTCACTCATATTTACGAACCAGTAACGAAGGTAAGTGACTATGACCCTGACTCAGATCCTACTATATGTAGTAATGACTTCATACGCATTCATCCATTATTTAAATTCAACTGTCTTTTTTTAAATAAAGAAAAGAAAGGAAGAAAATAAGGCTTTTCGTTATATTTTTAAATAACTTTATTAGTTTTTTTTAAAAAAATATAGAAGTATTAAAAACTGAAAGAAGCCAATATTTAAGAAACAAAAAATAAAGGAAAGAAGGAAAGACAAAGCCAGCACCGTAGACGAAAGGAAAATAAATACATAGAATTTACTTCCAATTTTCTTTTACAACAGATATAAATATAACATTTACATTACCTCATGCTCTAAGTGTACAGCACAACTTTAATTTTTTTCCTATTACTTACTACTTTCCAATCATCAAACCCATATATCATAATTTCATATATATTTTTTCTGCTTGACACACAAAATCCAAAGGGGGCGTCCAATCAGCATTGAAATTAATCAATGTCTTTTCTTTAATCAAAACTGTTAATTTTGCTATCTGAGCCAGTTCCATCAACTTCACCATCCATTCAGGTGAAAGTTCTCACCTGTTGTGTATGTATAAGATGTGCTGTTGTTATTATATATGGAAACAAGATTCCATGAATTTTCTCCAACTGTTTGTGCATCAATCTGTTGTAGCCTGTCAGTGGCCTGTGCAGCTAGTAGCTGATTCCGACAGCAAGGAGGCTGGTATGGTGCTGCACCAGCAGCCTGTGCAGCTGGCACTCGAGTCGGACAATGAGGAGGCTGGAAAAGATGTGGTGCCAGAAGCAGGGATTCAGCCAGGGCCTTCAGAACCTCCAGAAGCTCATTTAAGTGAAGAGGATGAAGAGGAGGAGCCTCTTCTCAATGCACAGCATGCAGAGCTGCCAAAAGGCAGGAGTGGCTCCTCAGGATGAGGTCTCCTCGAGAGTAAGGCTTGGGGCCAATTGACTACTCCCTTATCCTATTTAAGAAGGAACGCCGCTTGCAACAAGCTGTAGAGAACAACTTTAGTTCACTCTCCTTCGTGTCTGCAAAATTGCTTCTGGGCTTTCTGCCAACTCTAATAAGACTGTGATTCCCTTATCTTAGAATTCTGGTAGGCTGTTAAGACAATTCATTATCAGCCTTTCAATGATAAAGACTAAGTTATTTGAGTAAAATAAGCTTTGTATAGAGTTTGTGTGTGCTGCGTTCTTTGGGGTTTGTAGCTGGGGCAGAACACAATCCCGAAAGGAGCTGTTGTGGCCTGCCAGTCTTGGACAATGAGGAGGTTGGGGAGGAACTTGGGCCAGTGCTGAAGTCTGGGGAAGGCTCTGATGGATGCTCTGTGTTGGACGCAAAGATAGAGCCAGGGCCGTCTGACATTTCCCAGACACCAGAGGCAGCTGCCTTTGGAGGCTGAGATGAGTGAGGAGGAAGAACAGATGGGGCCTGTTCCAGAGCTGTTAGGAGAGGAGAGCAACGGAGGACAAGGAGTCGACTTGGGAAGCAAAGCATACGTGGATGCTGAATGGCCCCTCCCTGGGGAATGGGGAATGGTTGTCGTAGGAGACAACAGTTTGTATTTCTGAAGATTTTGCTCATCGTGTTTCATGCCACAGAGACTGCTTGCCAGAACTTAATTTGCAGCCTTTCGGCTGGGAGCTCACAGCCTTGCAATTATCACAAGGAACTGATAAGGTCTGTTGCTGCCATTAACTCCTTGTAGGACTCTTGCCTGGACTTTTCGGTGGGTGAATGCAATTAATTCACAAAAGCGGTTTTTCGTGACAAGGAGACTGTTTCTTGCTGGGTCAGAACAGGAGCCTCTCTGATTTCAGTTGTATATCAATCTTTGAAATCTTCCTTGTAACTCTGAAAGAAGATCGAGATGCTTAAAATAATGGATTTATTAACATTAATGGAATTAAAGCACCCTCCTCTTTTTTCTTTCCCAGTTTAATGCAGAAGCTGGAAAATAACCCCCTAGTTTATTAACTTACAGTTATTTGCTTAACTAGGAGATGCCAAACAGATAGTGGCACAGTAGTCTAGAGTGGAGCTCTCACCTCACCATCAGGAGGCTGTGAGTTCAATCCTGGGTAGCAGCAGATAGTTCTCTCTCTGGGTGCAATGAGTATTTGTCTGCTACGAACTCTGCATAGGCATCAGGAAGGGCATCCAGTCGGTAAATTCTCAGCTCCATTCAGTCGATGCAAGGTTTTACAGGGTCATTATAAGAAAAGGTGATGTCAAATAGATCTCATTAAAGAAAGTGACATCTAAAAGGTTAAGATTATTTATTAAGTACATTTATTGAGAAAATTATAATTGCCCTTTGATTTATCCTACATATATATATATATATATATATATATATATATATAGGATATATATAAAAAAGTGAAATTATTTTTCCAGAAGAAATACTTGAATTTGGGGAAGAACTCCAAAAATGACTTTGACTGGCTTCTTTGGAAAGATGTCATGTATTTTTAAGATGGTATTCCATTATTTGAAATGCACTAGATATGTTTCAGTCATATCAAGCTAGTTATTTCTGGTGAGGGGAGGCAGTTCCCAAACATATCAAAAATCCATTGAATTTTCAGATGACAACTGAAGGAAATTTATTGAGCGATAAAAATGGGGAACATAATGGGGTTTTTTTATTAGTTTTAAAAATGATTTGACAATCTGCATCAGAAATAATTCTCCCATGTCCTGAGTCATTTCAGTCTCTTCAAGCTCTTGATTTTAGTAGAAATAAAGGTATGAATAGAAACCCATCATTAATTAGTTCATTCATTTGCTGACGCATTTTTAATCTTAGTCAACTATGTCAGTCCATATGAATTAATTAGAATTAAATAAAATTGGCAATAGACGTTATATTTTAGAATAGAATAGAATAGAATAGAATAGAATAGAATAGAATAGAATAGAATAGAATAGAATAGAATAGAATAGAATAACAGAGTTGGAAGGGACCTTGGAGGTCTTCTAGTCCAACCCCCTGCTTAGGCAGGAAACCCTACACCACTTCAGGCAAATGGCTGTTCAATCTTTTCTTAAAAACTTCCAGTGTTGGAGCATTCACAACTTCTGGAGGCAAGTTGCTCCACTGATTAATTGTTCCAACTGACAGGAAATTTCTCCTTAGTTCTGAGTTGCTTCTCTCCTTGATTAGTTTCCACCCATTGCTTCTTGTCCTGTGTTCAGGCACTTTGGAGAATAGCTTGACTCCCTCTTCTTTGGGGCAACCCCTGAGATATTGGAAGACTGCTATCATGTCTCCCCTAGTCCTTCTTTTCATTAAACTAGACGTACCCAGTTCCTGCAACCATTCTTCATATGTTTTAGCCTCCAGTCCCCCTAATCATCTTTGTTGCTCTTCTCTGAACTCTTTCTAAAGTAGCCACATCTTTTTTACATCGTGGCGACCAAAACTGAATTCAGGATTCCAAGTGTGGCCTTACCAAGGCATTATAAAGTAGTATGAACACTTCATGTGATCTTGATTCTATCGCTCTGTTGATGCAGCCTAGAACTGTTTTTGGAGCCAGTTAATCAAACCTATCTGGTTAATCAAAATGCTTGTGTATGTATGTATGGAAATTCAGAATGGTTAACCCATGTGGTTATCTAAAATGGAAATGTCAAGTATTGAAAATACTTGATAGACTACTCGGAATGACATAAATAGTAGCAGGCGGTTAAAAAAAAGAGCAGGCAAAGTAGAAGAATAGCAATCAGTTAACATTCTTGCAGGAACAAAAAGACTTTGTGGAATAATAGGGAGCCTGGGTATAAAAATACAGTCTGAAATAATAGATCAAGTTCATTATCTGAAAAAGGAAGAAAGAAAGAAACACTCCTGAAGAGATCCATATTTCATCAGGGATGGCAATGAAATTTATTCTCTCTTTCTCTCTCCATCTCTCTCCCTTGTTTTCATCCTTATCTAAAACAAGAAAACACAGCGCAGAAGATCTACAGCAGTTTGGCATGCCTTGTTTTAATGTTTAATGGGGATGGGGCATTCCCCGGATGCGCTACCAATATTTCCATGAATTAATGAAGATAGAACTCAACGGCATACTTATTTCATTACAGTAGATTCCACATATAAAACAGGAGAGAGCATTCTCCCCTCCTGTCTCTATAGCCTTCGGATCAAATTTTGAGAAGAAGCTTCGGGAAGAAAACAGGGAGGCCCCACTGCACAATCAACTTTTCGCATGCAGTATTGATTTGTATGCTTACTATATATATATATGTTCGATTCACGAAGAAAATGACAAAAGAAGAGATATATAGAAAAATGAGAGAGGATGCAATCTTTTACAAAGGGAAAGATAGATAGATAGATAGATAGATAGATAGATAGATAGATAGATAGATGGATGGATGGATGGATGTAGGTCTTTGGTTATTCGGGTTTTCCCCGCGTAAAATTGGAGGTGTCTTGGCAACGTTTCGTCGAAGTCTCATTCGTCATCTTCAGGCTGGTGTTCTTGGCTTCGTGCTTCTAGGAGCAATGTGTGTGATTGCAGCTGTTTCTTCCTTTTAACTGCCAGTGGGAGTGTGAACTGATTGGGTGGGAGCTTGGCTGTGTTCTGATTGGATGGAGGTGTGTTCTGATTGGTTGGGGGTTTGGCTGTGCTCTGATTGGATGGGGGGTTGGCTGTGCTCTGATTGGCTGGGTGTGTGTTCTGTTTAGGTGGGGGCTTGGTTGTGTTCGGGTTAGTCTGAGTAGCAGGGGGACCTGAGCTGGTGAGCTATGCTGCTGTTGTTTGGCTTCGTGTTCATGGCCGTGCCATCTCTTCATGTTGGGTGTCAGTCTGCTTCATGTATGGATTGGAGGGGTTTAAAGTGGCTAATGATGCAGCTGTGGTCTGGCTTCTGGTCCGTGGTCGTGCCTGATCATCAGTGTGGGTTTGAGTCTGCTTTCTGCATGGATGTGTGGTGGTTACATCCTGTGTGGCTCTCGTGAGTGTGGGTCTGGTGTCATTCTTTGTGTTAGGGACTCGTTTGTCAATAAGGGCTGATTTCCAAATGGCTGGCAGGCAGGAGGTATCATCTCATTTATTCATGCTGTGTGGACGTTTTTCTATCTCGATGGCTTCTCTGATTATTCTGTTGTTAAACATACATAAAAGGCACCAAAGACAGAATCAGCAAGATCCTCCACAAACACAACATCAAGACAGCATTCTGCACAAACCGAAAAATATCCACCATCCTAAGAAACCCCAAAGACAAAATTGAGTTAGAAAATCAAGGAGTATATGAAATCCCTTGCACCACCTGCACCACCACATACATCGGACAAACCAACAGAAGAATAAGTGCATGCATTAAGGAACACAAGAACTCAGTTAGAAAAGAGGAACCAACTTCTTCCCTGGTCCAACACCTCAAAGCCACAGGACATGATATTGACTTTAAAAAGACCAGAACTATTGCCAAAACTGAACACTTTAACAACAGAATAATCTCCCGCCTGCCAGGTGAGGAGTGGAGGACTCTTCTTGTGAAATATCTCTGGACTCGTTTGATTGTATTTATGTCTGATATGCAGTGCGGGTTCCAGACAGATGAGCTGTATTCAAGAACTGGTCTGGCAAAAGTTTTGTATGCCCTAGTTTTACAGTTCAATATTACCGGAGAAGAAACTATGTAAAATTAGGTTAACAACTCTTAATGCTTTTTTAGCAATGCTGTTACAGTGAGCTCTGGCATTTAAGATTATTTGAGATGAGTACTCCAAGGTCTTTGACAGAGTGAGGGTCATGATCCAAGCTATTTATTTATGTTTCTCAGTCTTGCATATGAAAAGCTGAGCATGTGAGAATGATGGATCTAACCCAATAACTCATAAGACACAAGTATATCTTCTTTTAATTTCTTTATTGCAGTCCTAGGCCCATTCAGTTGATAAACACTGACCTTTGTCCTTCTCTTACAGGTACACATCTGGAACTGCTGGATGGCCTCGTGGTGGGACCTCTTATACCCAGGGGGAGGAGTCAGAGGTAAGGTGGAATGATGGGATATGTGGTTGTGTTAACCCTTGCAGGACTAAGAGGAGGATGTGATACGAATGGGTTAGACATTTAACCTGCAGAGCATGTGCATGTTGTGTTCAGAATGCCAATTGTTAGGTTTTGAACACTTCAGCAGCAGCCTCTTGTTTGAAATTAAATGAAGAGAATTAAAGAAAATACAACAGCTAATAGTTCTGAGTAAAATCGGTACAGTGGTGATTATTTCTAAATTGGGCCCTCAGCGCTATAAACACCTTGCATGACAATGGGATTTCGAGGCAATGATATTCACTGGTGACTGCGAAAAAGAATCATCAAATCAGACCTTTGTTATAATTTATCTGTTAAGTGAGAGAGACATCCAGCTAGAAGTTGGTAACCTGCTGAGAAATTCCAGCGTAGTTTGGATCGAAACATGCTTTTGGGAAGACGTGGCAGATGCTGAAATCATTGCTCCACCCAAATGCTCTCCTGTTTAAACTTTATGATTTTGGGAGATGGTTGAAATTCCGTGTCAACCTTTTGATTCAATAGCGGCTGCATGTATAGTAAAGAGAGAGAAGTGTGATAGTTAAAGTGATGAGCTAGGACCATTGATGAATTCCACCCAGTGGGCCAGACACACTCTCTCTCTCTCTTCATCAAATGGGCATTACAGCATTATCTGTTGGAAACAGAAGATTTTTTATGGGGGTTGCCTTAGGTTTCTTGCTTTAAAACTAACAATTAAATATCTCTTTTTCAATATGCAGATCTTAATATGCATTTGTATATGTGAAGATGAATGGATAGATAGGAGAGTGAGTGAGTGAGTGAGAGAGGGAGAGAGAGATTATTGAATTGATAAACTTGTGCTTGGGTGAGAACTTGGTAACCTACCCTTCCTTCCTTCCTTCCTTCCTTCCTTCCTTCCTTCCTTCCTTCCTTCCTTCCTTCCTTCTTTTTCTTTTTCTTTCCCTCCTTCCCTTCTTCCCTTTTTCCCTCCTTCCCTCCCTCCTCTCCTCTCCTTGCCTTCCTTCCTTCCTTCTTTTTCTTTTTCTTTTTCTTTTTCTTTCCCTCCTTCCCTCCTTCCCTTCTTCCCTCCTTCCCTTCTTCCCTCCCTCCTCTCCTTGCCTTTCTTCTTTCCTTCCTTCCTTCTCTCCTCCCTCCCTTCTTTCCTTCCTCTCAAGCCCTCCCTTCCTTTATTTCCTGCCTAATAAAATTAATCTAACTTTGTATTAGTTTTTTTAAAAAAAATGGTTTTAAAAAGTCATTCAACAGTGTGCAGCAGAAATAACTCTTCCACATTCCGAAGCATTTCAGAGTCTTTTAAGAATGATGTGATTGCTGACTTCAGTGAGAACAGACGTAGTGGGAAGCAATGGTTGATTCACTTGATGCATTTTAATCTTCGGCAACTGTGCTTTGTCAGTTCATAAGAATTAATTAGAATTAAATGAAATTGTCAGTACCAATCTCTGCTTTGGCATTATATTTTGAGCATGGAATTTTTGGTTTTCAAGTCAATAAATCCTAAATGGTTATCCAAAATGTATGCATGTATGCCTATGACTCTGTGTGTGTGTGTGTGTGTGTGTGTGTGTGTGTGTGTGTGTGTGTCTTTCTCTCTGTCTCTCTCTCTCTGTCTCTCTCTGTGTCTGTCTGTCTCTCTCTCTCTTTGTCTCTCTCTGTCTGTCTGTCTGTCTGTCTGTCTGTCTCTGTCTCTCTGTCTGTCTGTCTGTCTCTGTCTCTCTGTCTCTCTCTATCTCTCTCTCTGTCTGTCTGACTCTCTCTGTCTCTCTGTCTCTCTGTCTCTCTCTCTCTGTCCTCTCTCTGTCTCTCTGTCTGTCTGTCTCTGTCTGTCTCTCTCTGTCTCTGTCTCTCTGTCTGTCTCTGTCTCTGTCTGTCTGTCTGTCTCTGTCTGTCTCTCTCTCTCTCTCTCTCTGTCTGTCTGTCTGTCTCTCTCTCTGTCTCTGTCTGTCTGCCTGTCTCTTTCTGTCTCTGTCTGTCTGTCTCTGCCTCTCTCTGTCTCTCTCTCTGTCTGTCTGTCTCTCTCTGTCTCTGTCTCTCTGTCTGTCTGTCTCTCTCTGTCTCTGTCTCTCTGTCTGTCTCTGTCTCTCTGTCTGTCTCTGTCTCTCTCTCTCTGTCTGTGTCTGTCTGTCTGTCTGTCTCTGTCTGTCTCTCTCTCTCTCTCTCTCTCTGTCTCTCTGTCTGTCTGTCTGTCTCTCTCTCTGTCTCTGTCTGTCTGCCTGTCTCTTTCTGTCTCTGTCTGTCTGTCTCTGCCTCTCTCTGTCTCTCTGTCTCTCTCTCTGTCCTCTCTGTCTGTCTGTCTGTCTGTCTGTCTGTCTCTGTCTGTCTGTCTGTCTGTCTCTCTCTGTCTCTCTGTCTCTCTCTGTCTGTCTCTCTCTGTCTCTGTCTCTGTCTGTCTGTCTCCCTCTTTCTGTCTCTGTCTGTCTGTCTCTGCCTCTCTCTGTCTGTCTCTGTCTGTCTGTCTCTCTGTCTGTCTCTCTGTCTCTCTCTGTCTCTCTCTCTCTGTCTGTCTGTCTCTCTCTCTGTCTTTCTCTGTCTCTGTAAAACTCAAATAATAGTAAACAGTATTTGCAATAGCAAATCCTGAAAAGCAAAAGAACAGCTATCTAAACCCTTCCCTATTTTTAAAAAAAGATAAGAACAGTCACATGGACTTATTGTCGGTCACGCTGAATTCTCAAATCAAATAATCTAATAGTGTTTCAATAAAGAAAAAAATTTCTCCATGCTTATCCTTCCTTCTAAAAAGAAGTCCAAATTATAGACAAAGATTTATCGTTTTAGCATGTTAGAATTGCACCATGGAGAGCAATACGACACTTTGCAGACAACTGTAAAACTCAGTGGTTGATTTTAGACCAGAAATTCTCTCTCTAAACCCAGTATATCTGCTGTTTGGAGCATAAAACAAAGGCAGATTTTATTTATTTATTTATTTTATTAGTTTGTCAACCATGTACAAGATAGCAAGGTATAAATATGAACATGGACATGAACGAGGGAAATGAATATAGCTGCAGAGACAGGACAGTTTTTATCCATGGGCTGTCAGACTCCTGAATGAGAAATAACATCATAACTACGTAGTATGATGGACTGCAGGGTGGGTGCAATGTGTAACGTGTTCACACTGGTGCAATAGGACTGGGTGTTTTGTTAATATGATTTATTGGGTTAGGGATTTTCTGTCTTCAACTGTGAGTTGTATTGTGTTGGGAGGGGTGCACTGAGGGAGCAGCACTGCAGGATACTTCTGCTGCCTGCAATTTGGCAAATTGAATCTCACCAGGCTCAAGGTTGACTCAGCCTTCCATCCTTCCGAGGTCGGTAAAACGAGGACCCAGATTGTTGGGGGCCATAGGCTGACTGTGTAAAATCGCTTAGAGAGGGCTGTAAAACACTGTGAAGCGGTATATAAGTCTAAGTGCTATTGCCATGTGAACCAATTGGTTTTTATTTTGTTTGTGTGTTTGTGTGTTTGTGTGTGTATGTGTGTGTGTGTGTGTGTGTGTGTGTGTGTGTGTGTGTGTGTAAAACCAAATCAGCTCCCTTCCACATTAATCTGGGACTCAGGCTATTCAGCTATTTCCTCCTAGCCCTAAATGTTGAAAATATCATCAGAACAATGTAATGAGGATCTTTATTCCTTAACGTGATTACTCTTGTCTCCGTGTAAGGAGAAAAAAAGGAGAACACCAGTTATAATAATGAGTTGTATTTGGCTGGCAAGGAAAATAGATTAGAAAAATGCATTTAATGACCCAGAAAGCCTATTAGCTATTACAAAGGAAATGGGGATCTCTTGAGATTCTCTTGCCCATTAGTAGGCCAGCAATATTTGGATATTGAAGCAAGTTATGGTATGTAGTTACCATTTCTCATGTCGTAATAAAATTTTTGCTTGTCTTTCCAAAACTTTCCCTTTGGGGAAGAGCTATCAATTATAGAATGATGGATCTAGTCCCATCCAAACCTCAGTATCAGAGGTGTTTCGTGGAAAAGCTACTCCAGCAAAATTCCATCTTGTTCAATAATAATAATAATAATAATAATAATAATAATAATAATAATAATAATAATAATAATAATAATTCAACATGTTACCACCAACAGCAAATGCCGCCTCTGCAATGAGAAAGATGAGACAGTCGACCACCTGATCAGTGGGTGCAGCAAAATTTCACAAACTGACTACCTACAACGCCATGACCGTGTTGCTAAGATCATTCACTGGAAATCGTGCCAGAAGTTTGGATTTGAGTACAGCAAAAACCACTGGGAACATCAGGTTGAGAAAGTTTTAGAGAATGAGAAACTCAAGATCTTGTGGGACTTTAGGATTCAGACTGACAGGCACTTGGTCCACAACACACCTGACATAACAATAGTTGAAAAGAAAAAAGTCTGGTTCATTGACATTGCAATACTTGGTGATGCACAGATTGAAGATAAGCAGAAAAGCAGCAAAAATCACAAAGTACCGGGATTTGCAAATTGAAGGTGAGCGACTGTGGAAAAAGAAATCGTGTGTGTTCCCAATTGTAATTGGAGCCCTTGGAGCAATACCCAAAGGGCTACCCCGCTATTTAGAAATTCTAAATTTGCTGGACTTGAACATTTTGACTCTACAAAAAACCACCTTACTCGGAACAGCTTACATCCTCCGACGATACCTTAACAGTTCCTAGGTCCTTGGTTAGGACTCGAGATGCTGAGCTATTAACCAGCCTCAAAGGCTGTGAATCTCACTAAAGAGTAACCAATAACAACAACAACAACAACAACAACAACAACAACAACAACAACAACAACTTGCTTGCCAACAACGTTCAAACTTTTTACAAGAATACTGGCAAATTCAGTATTCAATCATCTGATGGTAATAGTTTGTATCCAGTAGAACAAAAAAAGAAATTATAAAAAATCAAGAGGAACAAAAGATAAGTTGCTCATTGACAAAATGGTACTAAAAAATGAAAAACAAAGAAAAAGAATTTAAATATGGCATGGATTGATTACAAGAAGGCATTTGACTCATTACCCCACAGCTGGATTAACACCTGTCTGGAAAACATTGGAATCAGCAAAAATATTTGTACATTTTTGAAAGCAAATATGCAAAAATGGAAAACAGTTCTAACAGCAAATGGGGAGAACATTGGTGAAGTCAACATCAGACGAGGAATCTTCCAGGGGAACTCACTTTCACGACTATTGTTCAAAATCACATTAATTCCACTGACAATAATCCTACGAAACACAAAACTGGGATACCAAATCTCAAGCCAACATGGCAAGATAAACCATCTACTATGCATGGATGACTTAAAAATGTATGCGAAAAGCCCCACTGAACTTAAATCAATACTCAACACAGTTCAACTGTTCCGCAGCAACATCAAAATGAACTTTGGACTTGAAAAATGTGCTATATTATCCATGCAGCAAGGAAAAATGGAAAAAATAAAAGGAATAGAATTGGGAAATGGAAACATGGTAAAAGCATTAGCAAAGGGTGATGGTTACAAATACCTAGGCATATTGGAAGCAGATAACATTTTGAATGGAAAAGTCAGAGTTAACGCAAAAGGAATACATCAGGAGGGTCTGCAAAATATTAAAATCAAAGCTGAATCCTGGAAACATAATTACAGGCATTAATATATAGGCAGTTCCAGTGATATGCTACTCAGCTGGAATCATCAACTGGACTTTGACTGAACTGGAAAACTTGGACCAGAAAATGCGCAAACTTTTGAATATGTACCACACTTTACATCCACGAAGTGACATCAACAGGTTATACTTGCCAAGAAAAATAGGGGGCAGAGGACTATTATTTATTTATTTATTTTATTTTATTCAATTTGTATCCTGCCCTTCTCCTAGTGAACTCAGGGCAGTGTACAGCCAGAACTAAAATACCAATACAAAATTTAAAATTTTTAAAAGAATTATATGACTTTGGCCCAAAATTATTGCAAATCCATCAAACTGTAGAAGAAGAAAAACGAAGTTTGAATGATTATATGAACCAAAGTACATCCAAAGTATAAGAGTGCTACTGCCCAGTGGTGAAATCCATTTTTTTTTTACTACCGATTCTGTGGGCATGGCTTGGTGGGCATGGCAGGGGAAGGATACTGCAAAATCTCCATTCCCATCCCACTCCAGGAGAAAGATACTGCAAAATCCCCATTCCCTCCCCACTCTTGGGGGAAAGATATTGCAAAATCTCCATTCCCACCCCACTCTGGGGACAGCTAGAGGTGGTATTTGCCGGTTCTCCGAACTACTCAGAATTTCCGCTACCGGTTCTCCAAACTACTCAAAATTTCTGCTACCAGTTCTCCAGAACCTGCTGGATTTCACTCCTGCTACTACCACAATTTTGAAGGAAAGACTGGCAGGCTGGGGTTACTAAACTCTTTCTCTTCTGTCACAGTCATACAATTTACTAGGAAACATGGCACTAAAATAAGAGAAACAACGATAGTAGAGGAATTTTACGGGAGATAAAAGAGGTAAACAAATTGCTACGTTCTCGATTTGGGAACTCAGCAAAGAGGGGATTTTGTTCTGCATTTTGGGCAGCAAAAAATGTTTTGCAAATCCTAGTATGAAAGGCAAGAAAACAAGACAAAGTATAATTGCATTTTCTCTCTATCTAAATAACAGCATCCCTGAGATTTATTCTCTTAGTTTACATTTCTCTGTGGCTTGAATTGTTGAACAAACTACAAGCTATGAGAAAATTGCCTTTGGGAAGAATGGATGTGATAAGTCAAAGAGCATCTAAACTGGACAGGGACAATTCTGATACATATGAACTTTATAAATGCTGGTGGTGACAGCTTTTAATCAAGATGAAATATGGCATAGGTCTCGGACTGGTATCAAAGAACTCCTAGAAATGACAAATAATTTGCCGTCGCTATTAGCGCTGCATTTGTCAACTGTGATTTCTGGAACAGGAACATCTGCTGGGTGATGTTTTCTGAAACGCCGGCATGATGGTGATGCATTACAACGCTTCTCCACCAACATTTCTCTCATCTTTTGATAGAGTGTGTTTACAAAGGGCTAAGATAACTTACTTACAGAAGTGAAGCAATGATTTCTTTTCTTTGCTTCTCCTGAAAAAGCAAAGACTAGGTTTTAAAAAAAGGGGGAGCCTGAATAGCTTTTCTTCCTAAGGATTTCATGAGGTTTGTTTCTTCTTCTTCTTCTTCTTCTTCTTTCTTCTTCTTCTTCTTCTTCTCTTCTTCTTCTTCTTCTTCTTCTTCTTCTTCTTCTTCTTCTTCTCCTCCTCTCTCCTCCTCCTCCTCCTCCTCCTCCTCCCTTCGTCCTCCTTCCTCTTCTTCTTCTTCTCCTCCTCTTCTTCTCCTCCTCTTCCTCTTCCTCCTCTTCTTCCTAAGGATTTCATGAGGTTTGTTTCTTCTTCTTCTTCTTCTTCTTCTTCTTCTTCTTCTTCTTCTTCTTCTTCTTCTTCTTCTTCTTCTTCTTCTTCCTCCTCCTCCTCCTCTCCTCCTCCTCTCCCTTCGTCCTCCTCCTCCTCTTTGTCTTCTCCTCCTCCTCTCCTCTTCATCTTCCTGTTCCTCCTCCTCCTCCTCTTCTTCTCTTTCTCCTCCTCCTCCTCTTCATCTTCCTCTTCTTCCTTCTCCTTTTCCTCCTCCTCCTTTTCCTCCTCCTCCTCATCGTTATCATCATCATCAACAACAACAACAACATCATCAAGAATGGAGTAACAGAAAAATAGAATTCATTTTTGGGAATGGAAAAAAGTGACCTCTTAAAAGTGACCTCTTCAGGCAGATAATCATTTTTTTAAAAAAGTTTGTCTGCTGCCAAAAACTACTGCAAGTATGAATCTTGCAAATCAGAGGATTCAAATTACCTGTAAAAACTTCATACTCCAGAAGCTAATTAAGGCAATAAAGTGAAAAGCTGAAAATAATAATGTTATTTTTTTTTTCTTTTCAAAATGGTGTTATAGCCCACATAAATCCTTCTGGAGTAAACTCTGAAAAGCTTTATGCCAGTTAATGAGGAAAGTTAGAAGTGACCAAGCTTTAGAAGCTCTGAGATTTCTATTTTTGTCTAATTAACAGCACAAGCTAATAAACAAGTCAGCATAGCACTAAAAGCATATTTTAAATTGTGCCGGGGATAATATTAAAATCTGACCTCTTTCAAAACCGGACAGGTCTTATGGGATGTTATTATGTTTTGTATTTTGAAATCTTCCAAAGTTAATTCGCCATTGAACTCTTTAATGTGTGTGGGTTTTTTTTTTTTAAAGACTAGTTAAAAAAAAAACAACAACAACTAAGTAAACATTTTAAATATGGGGCACATATTTGTCTAGAACAGAGTGTAGAATTCCCCCAGACATGATAATCAAATGATTATTCTACCATTCTTCTAATGTTGCAGTAGATAAAAAATTAGGATCAATTCACAACATCTATATGCATCAGTTGGCTGGTTATTTAACAAACTCATAATAGTAATACTAATGGAATAATAATAATAATAATAATAATAATAATAATAATAATAATAATGAGGAGGAGGAGGAGGAGGAGGAGGAGGAGGAGGAGGAGGAGGAGGAGGAGGAGGAGGAGGAGGGAGGTGGTACTTGGTTGATACCTAGGACGCTGGCAGCAACCCATTAGCACAGTCAATGGTATTTGTGATGCATTTTTGAATGTTCAGTAGACTGAGTTTCATATTTAATGAATAAAGATAATAATAATAATAATAATAATAATAATAATAATAATAATAACCACCTGATCAGTGGGTGCAGCAAAATTTCACAAACTGACTACCTACAACGCCATGACCGTGTTGCTAAGATCATTCACTGGAAATTGTGCCAGAAGTTTGGATTTGAGTACAGCAAAAACCACTGGGAACATCAGGTTGAGAAAGTTTTAGAGAATGAGAAACTCAAGATCTTGTGGGACTTTAGGATTCAGACTGACAGGCACTTGGTCCACAACACACCTGACATAACAATAGTTGAAAAGAAAAAAGTCTGGTTCATTGACATTGCAATACCTGGTGATGCACGGATTGAAGATAAGCAGCAAGAAAAAATCACAAAGTACCGGGACTTGCAAATTGAAGTTGAGCGACTGTGGAAAAAGAAATTGTGTGTTGTCCCAATTGTAATTGGAGCCCTTGGAGCAATACCCAAAGGGCTACCCCGCTATTTAGAAATTCTAAATTTGCTGGACTTGAACATTTTGACTCTACAAAAAGCCACCTTACTCGGAACAGCTTACATCCTCCGACAATACCTTAACAGTTCCTAGGTCCTTGGTTAGGACTCGAGCTGCTGAGCTATTAACCAGCCTCAAAGGCTGTGAATCTCACTAAAGATTAAATAATAATAATAATAATAATAATAATAATAATAATAATAAATAATAATAATAATAATAGGAGGAGGAGAAGGAGGAGGAGCCTGGTAGCTCAGCAGACTAAAAAAAATTGTGATTAACACCAGCTGTCTGCAATTACTGTAAGTTCGAATCTCACCAGGCTCAAGGTTGACTCAGCCTTCCATCCTTTCTAAGGTAGGTAAATTGAGGACCCAGTTTGTGGGGGCAATAAGCTGACTTTGTAAAGATATACAAAAGTATGAAGGCTATTGCTTAACACATTGTAAGCCACCCTGAGTCTCCGGAGAAGGGTGGCATATAAATCAAGAAGAAGAAGAAGAAGAAGAAGAAGGAGGAGGAGGAGGAGGAGGAGGAGGAGGAGGAGGAGGAGGAGGAGGAGGAGGAGGAGGAGGAGGAGGTGGTACTTGGCTGATACCTAGGATGCTGGCACCAACCTGTATCAACCTTTAGCACCAGTCAATGGTATTTGTGATGCATTTTTGAATGTTCAGTTGACTGAGTTTCATATTTAATGAATAAAGATAATAATAATAATAATAATAATAATAATAATAATAATAATAATAATAATAATAATAAACTGTTTCACATTTATATGTGAATGCAGCAAAATCACACAAGCTGATTACAAAGCTAGACACGACCGAGTTGCTAAAATAATCCACTGGTCATTATGTAAAAAATATGATTTTCCTGTATCCAAAAAGTCATGGGAACATAAAGTGGAAAAAGTTATAGAAAATGAGAAGGTGAAGATCTTGTGGGACTTTCGAATACAGACGGATCATCACTTGGAACACAACACACCAGATATCACAGTTGTCGAAAACAACTGAAACGTACAATTTATTGACATTGCGGTACCAGGAGATGCCAGAGTCGAAGAAAAAGAACTGGAAAAAATTATTGAAATATCGCAACCTGGCCATCGAAACTACACAGCTATGGATGAAAATGTAACAGTGATACTCATTCTCATTGGAGCATTTGGTACCAGGTCTTAAGAATTTTACAAAACACATGAAGAGATTGCAGCTTCCGGCAATAACACCAGCGGAACTGCAAAAAACTGTGCTACTTGGAACATCGTACATCTTAAGAAGTACTTTGTTGATACCTAGGATGCTGGCAGCAACCCATATCAACCATTAGCACAAGTCAATGGTATTTGTGATGCATTTTTGAATGTTCAGTTGACTGAGTTTCATATTTAATGAATAAAGATAAAAAAGAGAAAGAGAAAGAGAAAGAGAAAGAGAAAGAGAAAGAGAAGAGGAAGAGGGGGAGGGGATGGGGAGGGGGAGGGGGAGGAGGAGGAGGAGGAGGAGGAGGAGGAGGAGGAGGAGGAGGAGGAGAAGAAGAAGAAGAAGAAGAAGAAGAAGAAGAAGAAGAAGAAGAAGAAGAAGAAGAAGAAGAAGAAGAAGAAGAAGAAAAGAAGAAGAAGAAGAAGAAGAAGAAGAAGAAGAAGAAGAAGAAGAAGAAGAAGAAGAAACAACTTCCTTTTTATGACCCTGTAATCCCTTTTATCGGGGTAGAGTCAAGAAGACTGAATGGAGCTGAATGTTTACTGCTGGATTCCCTTCCTGATGTCTATGCAGAGTTTGCAGCAGATAATTTTTGTGTGTGCCCTGATAGAGAAACATTTATTGCTGCCTAGGATTGAACTCTCAACCTTCCGAGTGGGAGGTGAGTGTCTTCACCACTAGGTCACCATGCTACTCACCAGGCCACCACACAATAAATACAATTTGGACTTAAAACAATACACTAGGATACAATTTATTTATTTAGCTATTTAATCTAATGTATATAGACTCCTGTCTTATCAAAAGTAACTCTGGACGGTGTACAACCATCAGATTTGAGCGTTGCACACACCATCAGACAATTCAGCAGGATTCAAAACTTCTTTATATACATAACAACACATAAGGCATGTATACAATACCTTTGTAGGTTTTTCCACGTTGTAGAAAAGAGAAAAATAAACACAGCACAAAATGGAAGCACAAAAATGGAGAGGCAAAATGGAGGAAGGAGAGAAGCTAGTGCCCTCAAGTTTATATACAGAACAGTTAAGCCACGCCTAAGCTCCAAACTGTCCCTTATGGTCCCATACTAATGTGGATAAAAGAAGGAATCATACAGAGTCAGCTACATGAACTCTAAAGGACCCTCTCTATTCACATTATTATAAGATAGAAAAGTGCTTGCTTGGAGATTATATTAAAAATCAGCTAAACCCCATTAAGTGGTAATGTATCTTCTGATGAGACCTAGATGTCACGGAAGGACAGCCATATGGAAAACATCTGAGTGACCTCACTGTGAATGACACAAGGACATATATGTTACAAAGAGTTACTTAATCCAATAAATTTACCCAAGGACAGCAATAAATTTCCCATTAGCAGTTACAAGCACTTAAAGAAGCTTGTCTAAAATAAGATAATCTTATAAACTAAAAATAATTGTTTACTAATGGTTTAGTAATTAGGAAGTGTGTCAATTATCATATGACAGGTGTGTGTTAGCCATATATGGAGAATGTATGATCTCATGTTAATCATATATGGAAAATGCATGATCTCACCGAATCCTTTGTCTTAGAAATGTATAAAAACAGTTGTATCAGAGTTCTTTCCTTGTTCAAAGCTTCAGGTACAAATCTGGCTCTGAACCTTGCGCAATAAAACTGTCTCTGGCTGACCCAGGAATGTTGTTTGGTCTCATCATTCCACAACAATACAACAAATACTATGTTTCAGTTACCAAACAATCCCCATTGGCTGACCTGTTGCTATGCCTATTCGAGTTCATGAATATACTGACAAACAACAAACATAAAAACAACAGGAATAAAATATAAAAATCCTCAATAATGGAGCCATCTAATCAAGTCTCTTGTTTGCTGGGATCTCCATGTCTGATCACAAAAGTCCTTTGTTACATATTATTTACGTTTTTTGGACTGCGGGCTGTCCAGAGTTGATTATAAGATGAGCAGCTATATCAATGTTTTAAATAAATGAATGCATGCACATCATAATGCAAGAACATCTTACTACAAACGATGGCAGGACAAAGTCAAAAAAGTGGCACATCGGAACATCTGCAAGAAATACCTGCAATCGAGAACTGAACAATGGAAAATCAAAAGGCCAAATCTTCTTGGAATAAACTAAAATTTTCTGAAGAAAAAAACTCCCTGTCTCTGTTAGCAAGCAAAACTTTGGGCTCCATTGTGAACTGAAGACTAGGCAGGTGTCGGTTTCACTTATCTTTACTACTGGTTCACCATGCTTTATTTATTTATTATTTATTTATTGGTTCGATTTATATTCCGCCCTTCTCCGGAGACTCAGGGCGGCTTACAATGCGTTAAGCAATAGCCTTCATACTTTTGTATATACCTACTTAGTAGGGCTTTTGGCCCCCCCTAAGCGGTGTTCTTTTTTATACAAAGTCAGCTTATTGCCCCCACAATCCGGGTCCTCATTTTACCTACCTCGAAAGGATGGAAGGCTGAGTCAACCTTGAGCCTGGTGAGATTTGAACTTGCAGTAATTGCAGGCAGCTGGTGCTAGTTAACAGCACATTAGTCTGTTGAGCCGCCAAGGCTCTTTTGCTCACTTGCACACCTTCCACGCATGTGCCCAGCCTCAAAAACATGCCTAAATAGCACGATATGGAGCCGGAGCAGTGGGCAGGGCAGGTGGGCATGGGCGGGGCAGGTGGGCAGGGTGGGCCCACCTACGATCACCACTACACCTGATCGCCACTACCGGTTCGCCGGAACTGGTGCGAACCGGCTGCATCCCACCTCTGGGACTAGGTGTATAAATTAGGGAGCAGTCTAGAGAGAGGTTGAAATCATTTCTGAAAGAACAGTGAAAGTTAAGGCTCATTTGATTCCTTTCCCCCCCCCTTTTTATTGCAGCATCCTGTTTATGACAGTTCTTTAATTCTACCAAGCAATTATTGGCAATTATTACAGCTCAAGTAGCAGTAATGGTTTTATTCGTTAATTAAATACTGATTCTGAGCACTTCATCTCAAGGGTAACAAAATATTTACCAATTCTGACTATCAAAACCTTTGCTGGTATTTATGAGAGTGCCCTGCATGTTTCTCTTTCAAGGGTGGCTAAAGGACGGGGAAATTATAACCGCCACCCCTCATTCTGCCCACTATCGAAGAAATCCCACTATTAGTAAGGCAATTGCAGAAATAAGGAATGGGGAAAGTTAATGTCATCTGATTTTTTAAAAATGAAATAGTCTGGATTACAGATTAACAGAATTGGAAGGGACTTGTAGGTCATCTAGTCCAACCCCCCACCCAAGCAGGAGACCCTACACCACTTCTGACAGATGGCAGTCCAGTCTCTTCTTGAAAGCTTCCAGGAAAGAAGCTCCCACTACTTCCAAAGGCAACGTCTATTCCATGGGTTGATTGTTCTCACTGTCAGAAAAGTTCTCCTTATTTCTAGGTTGATTCTCTCCTTGATCAGTTTCCATCCATTATTCCTTGTCTGGCCTTCAGGTGCTTTGGAAAATAGCTTGGCCCCCCTTCTCTCTGTGGCAGCCCCTCAAATATTGGAAGACTGCTTTCATGTCTCCCCTGATCCTTCTCTTCACTAGACTAGCCATGCCCAGTTTCTGCAACCGTTCATTGTATGTTTTAGTCTCCAGTCCAGTGGTGGGTTGCTCCTGGTTCCGCCCGGTTCGGCCGAGTCAGTAGCAGTGACGCTATTACATCACCGAACCGGTTCTCTTTCTTCGGGAGCTGGGCCCTCCCGCCCGCCCTCCCCCACGTTATGCCAACCTTATATTTCTTCTTTTTTCGCCCAGCTGAGAGGTGCGGCAGAGCGGATTGCCGCACCTCAGCTGGGCAGATTCGCTACGTGCTTGCGCAAAGCGCAAGTTAGTGCGCAGGCGAGCAAATCGAACCTGCGTGCGGCAATCGCGCTCAAAGTGCGCGACTGAAGAAGCAATCGTGCGCGAAGCGCGCGCACAAAGAGAACCGGTAGTAAAGCCGGTTAGAACCCACCCCTGCTCCAGTCCCCTAATCATCTTGGTTGCTCTTCTCCGCACTCTTTCTAGAGTCTCAACATCTTTTTTATAGTGTGGTGACCAAAACTGGATGCAGTACTCTAAGTGTGGTCTTACTAAGGCTTAATAGAGTGGTATTAGTACCTCACTTGTATCCCTCTGTTAATGCAACGTAGGATTGCATTGGCTTTTTTGGCTGCCGCTGCACACTGTTGGCTCATATTTAACTGGTTGTCCACTAAAACTCCAAGATCCCTCTGACAGTTAATGCTATTAAGCCTGGTTTCAACCAGTCTATATGTGTACTTTGGGTTTTTCTTGCCTAAGTGTAAGACTTTACTTTTCTATACATTGAATTCCATTTTGTTAGATAGGGCCCAGTGTTCAAATCTGTCAAGATCCATTTGGATCTTGAGCCTATCATCCAGGGTGTTAGCTATTCCTGCCAGCTTCGTATCATCCACAAATTTAGTAAGTTCCCCTTCTAATTTCCCTGTGAACATTTTAAGTGAATTAAAACAACTGCATGGACTTATCCAGGCAGTCATCAGGAGTCAATAACATCTCAAAGATACATTATACTCTCCCACACACTAATTTGTTTGTACAGAGTCTATTAAACTCAATAATCTCCCTGTTTTGTGATGCCATCTTTGACTCCAAATCCCAAGACTTCCCAAGACATTTGCACACAGATTGCAGATGGTTGCGTACAATAAGGTTGTGTACAGAACGAATGTGACAAAAACAAGCATGAATGAAATTAAATCTGAATTATCATTCCTGGATCGTTGTACATTACTGCATTAAAGTGGCATCGATGTTACGGCATGTCTTATCTGGAAACCACTTTTGCGCAGTGGGCTAGAAACCAGAAGACTGGGAATTTCAGTCTGGATTTAGGCCTGAAGGTAGTTTTTTACAGCCTGAAGCAGAAGGTTGCGTAAAGTACTTTTTTCCCCAAATGTTGCAAAGAAAACATTACATGGAGTTGGCCGTGCAGTGATCAGGAATGAAGACTAAGAGGAAGGAAGGAAGGAAGGAAGGAAGGAAGGAAGGAAGGAAGGAAGGAAAGGAAGGAAGGAAGGAAATAAATAATATTTTGGAAGAAGTAATATTTACCCAATAATTGTCCCAGTTTTGCACATATTAACTGAATCAAGACTAAGAGGAAGGGAGGGAGGGAGGGAGGAAGGAAGGAAGGAAGGAAGGAAGGAAATAATATCTTGGAAGAAGTAATAATCACCCAATAATTGTCCAATTTTGCACATATTAACTGAATCAAAGGGAGGGAGGGAGGGAGGGAGGGAAATAACATCGTGGAAGAAGTAATAATCACCCAATAATTGTCCCAGCTTTGCACATATTAAATCTATTGCTCTATATGTATGTGGCATTAGGATCATGTAATTTGCAAATCAACAAGTACTGATTTAACAATCTCACCCGTATTTATTACATTTACGTAATTACACAGAATGATTTTGCTCCAGCAGCCCATCTCGGCATATGTGTGACTGTCATTTTTCTAATTGGCTTGATTCCAGACACCGCATCAAACATCTGTAAGATGCTACTAGACATTTATTCCTCATTTGCTTGCTTCTGTGCAATTTACTAACCAATTTACTAACCGTCCAACAAGCGTTTTTGTTCTTGTTTTAATTCTGGTGACTGATGATAACTCTGATTTCCTCTTAACGTCATTCGTCCGAACATCTACGCCTAAACAATGGGGAACAAATTCAGAAACAAACATTTATAATGATACAATTTGAAATAATCGCAGTGAATTTTCAATCGATACAATACAATGCTTACTCTTATGACCTGTTTTTACTTAAAAACCACCACCACAACTTCCACCACCACACCCACAGCAGTTGGAGAATGAAAAATGAGAGAAATAAAATTGTTTTGTTTTTTTTTCTGATTCCCAAATACAGTGAAAGTATCATATTGATATTCTGAAGATTGTCATTGCTTATCAATATTTGGTCTTCCAACTCAATTTAAATCTTTAAATTGAGATTTAAAGTGGGTTAATAGAAGGGGTAATTGTTTTGATTAAATAAATAAGAGTAAACTTTTTATAAAATGGTAATAGGGGAGATAGGTGATTTAAGATTAAGTATTGTTAATAATGAGGATTTAGGCTAAGAATTGTGAAATGTATTATGAGTTATTAATTGAATTGAGATTTAAGGTGGGTTAATAGAAGAGTTATTGTTTTGATTAAATAAATAAGAGTAAACTTTTTATAAGATGGTAATGGGGAGATAGGTGATTTAAGATTAAGGATTGTTAATAGTGAGGATTTAGGCTAAGAATTGTGAAATGTATTATGAGTTATTAATTGAACTGAGATTTAAGGTGGGTTAATAGAAGAGTAATTGTTTTGATTAAATAAATAAGAGTAAACTTTTTATAAGATGGTAAAAGGGGAGATAGGTAATTTAAGATTAAGGATTGTTAATAGTGAGGATTTAGGCTAAGAATTGTGAAATGTATTATGAGTTATTAATTGAACTGAGATTTAAGGTAATAGAAGAGTAATTGTTTTGATTAAATAAATAAGAGTAAACTTTTTATAAGATGGTAATAGGGGAGATAGGTGATTTAAGATTAAGGATTGTTAATAGTGAGGATTTAGGCTAAGAATTGTGAAATGTATTATGAGTTATTAATTGAACTGAGATTTAAGGGGGGTTAATAGAAGAGTAATTGTTTTGATTAAATAAATAAGAGTAAACTTTTTATAAAATGGTAATGGGGAGATAGGTGATTTAAGATTAAGTATTGTTAATAATGAGGATTTAGGCTAAGAATTGTGAAATGTATTATGAGTTATTAATTGAATTGAGATTTAAGGTGGGTTAATAGAAGAGTAATTGTTTTGATTAAATAAATAAGAGTAAACTTTTTATAAAATGGTAATGGGGAGATAGGTGATTTAAGATTAAGTATTGTTAATAATGAGGATTTAGGCTAAGAATTGTGAAATGTATTATGAGTTATTAATTGAACTGAGATTTAAGGGGGGTTAATAGAAGAGTAATTGTTTTGATTAAATAAATAAGAGTAAACTTTTTATAAGATGGTAATAGGGGAGATAGGTGATTAAGATTAAGTATTGTTAATAGTGAGGATTTAGGCTAAGAATTGTGAAGTGTATTATGAGTTATTAATTGAACTGAGATTTAAGGTAATAGAAGGGTAATTGTTTTGATTAAGTAAATTTGAGTAAATCTTTTAAAGATGATATTAGTTGAGACAGGTGATTTAAGATTAAGAAATAAGTATTATGGCAAAATAGAATATATAAAATCTTGTTAAAGATGATAAAAATAATTGTATAAATTGATGACCGCATCAGGACTCTGTTCAAAAAAGATGTAATTTGTGTGTTGAGAAAAATAATAATAATAATAATAATAATAAAAGTTTTGCAAAAAAGAATATTTGGTCTTCCAGAAGTGTACTAAATTGTGCATTGTGAAGTTGCTTACAACACCTGTTTCTCCATGCAAGGAATATTGTCATTAACTATTTATTCTAAAGCATTGTCATTACAGGTAGGCCTCGACTTACAACGACAATTGAGCCCAACATGGATGTTGTTAAGGGAAGCATTTGTTAAGGGAGTTTTCCCTCATTTTAGGACTTTTCTTGCCACAGTTGTTAAGTGAATCCCTGAAGTTGTTAAGTTAGTGACATGGTTGTTAAGTGAATCTGCATTCCTCATTGCCTCTGCTTGTCAGAAGGTCAGAGAAGGGGGTCACATGACACCGAGATACTGCAACCGTCATAAATATGAATCAGTTGCAAAGCATCTGAATTTTGATCGTGTGACCATGGGGATGCTGCAATGGCCATAAGTGTGAGCAACGGTCATAAGTCACTTTTTTTCAATCCTGTTGTAACTTTGAACCAGGGTGCTATTCAGCAGGTTCTGACAGGTTCTGGAGAACCGGTAGTGGAAATTTTGAGCAGTTCAGAGAACCGGCAAATACCACCTCTGGCTGGCCGCAGAGTGGGGTGGGAATGGGGATTTTGCAGTATCCTTCCCCCAGGAGTGGGGAGGGAAAGGGGATTTTGCAGTATCCTTCCCCCAGGAGTGGGGAGGGAATGGAGATTTTGCAGTAACCTTCCCCCAGGAGTGGGGAGGGAATGGAGATTTTGCAGTATTCTTCCCCTGGAGTGCGGTGGGAATGGAGATTTTGCAGTATCCTTCCCCTGGAGTGCGGTGCGAATGGAGATTTTGCAGTATCCTTCCCCCAGGAGTGGGGAGGGAATGGAGATTTTGCAGTATCCTTCCCCTGGAGTGGGAAGGGAATGGAAATTTTTCAGTATCCTTCCCCCAGTAGTGGGGAGGGAATGGAGATTTTGCAGTATTCTTCTCCTGGAGTGGGGTGGGAATGGAGATTTTGCAGTATCTTTCCCCTTCCATGCCCACCAAGCCACGCCCACGAAGCCACACCCACAGAACCGGTAGCAAAAAAAATATGAATTCCACCACTGCTCTCAACAGTCATTAAATGAGCTGTTGTAAATTGAGGATTACCTGTAGTACTTTCTATATCTGAAATGGACAGGCTTCTAATTTTATAGAGTTAGTCAGCAATACCTAAAAAACGGGCGTGTTTTTTGATGCTTATTTATTAGAACTTATTTACTGCAAGACCCTGTGAAGAAAATTCACAATTCTCTAGGTTTTTTTCCCCCCCCAGCTGATGACTAATCGTGTTTATTTAGTTAAATGAGAAATTAAAAGTTGCATTAGCCTTACAACTTGGATCAGGTAGCAAACTGACTTCAAAAGAGAATTAGAAATATAGTTCATTGAAATAGCTACAAGCTGCAAATCAACTATCATTCATAAATCTGTCACTAAGCTAGCGTACAGCTGAAAAAAAATAACATTTGAAGATCATCATTATCCCATTGTTAAGTGGTACAGTGGCCTAGAGGTGGAGCTCTTGTCTGACAATCAGGAGGCTGTGAGTTCGGTCCTAGGTAGAGGCAGATATTTCTCTGTCTTCTCTGTCTTGTCTTGCTTATCTTATCAGCTTCCTGCAAATTGCTTCTGGGCATTCTGCCAACCATAGTAAGCTTTCAGTTATTATTCTTTGAATTCTTGGCGGCTGTTAATGCAATTAATTAACAGCCGTTGTTGTAAAAGACTGGTTTATTCAGTAAACTAAAGTTTGAACAGACTTCGTGTATGCTGCGTTCTTTGGGGTCCGTAGCTGGGGCAGAACAGGTTCTTCATGATACAGTGCATGTTATGATCTCAATTATAACCATCATCTTCTCCTTTTCCACCACCATCTCCTCCTCCTCCTCCTCCTCCTCCTCCTCCTCCTCCTCCTCAACCGTTGTTAAATCTGGATTGTTATACGGCATGTTCTGGTTTATTTGAATTCTAAAGACTTTGTCTATATTACTGTTATTATTTCTCCTTAACTGATATTCTCTGTTAAAAAAAAAAAAAGAAAGGAGCTATATTTTGAATCCTCAGTTAACATCAATCCTCCATTTGACAGCGCAAAAACAAACAAACAAACAAACCCAACAATATGTTATTTTCTCCCCTTTCAGTATTTCTCAGCCTTTTCCCTGAAAGTCAATATTTATACAGCAATATAAAGCTTTTATGCCATTAAGATAAACAATTTAATGCCAAATGAGCTATTGTGTGTCTGGCAGGGGCAATGACATATGAAGAATTATCTTTCCTTGTCTACCATGCCATGCATCATGGCATATAAAAGCACAACTGTTAATGTTCATCCAACATTTAGCTATAATTCATTCCCTAGTAACGTTCTCAGATTGTTAATTGAAATCTTTAACCTTGCAGAAGGTTCTTTTCATAACCCTTGGATGATTTTTTTCTTCTTCTTTTTGTCTAGTGACAAATGGCGAAGCAAGCAGGATGTTGCCAAATTGCTATTCTCACTAGAACAGTTAAAATCTGTTCCTCGTATCATTTCCCAAAAGATGATTACTCCTTTAGATATTCTGAAAACCACTTTGGATAAAGTACCAGAAAATATAATGCAGGAAATAATGATCTATTGATTTATATGTCAAAAAAAAAAAAAAAGGAGGGGAACATTAGCAGATGTTCTAATTGGTTTCCACCAATGTTTGTTTCAGTGAGTCAGTTCTGGCTTGTTAAAAGTGACTCCAATGTGGTTAATAATCTAAGCTGGAGTTGTAAAAATACGGAAACAATAATACTCAACTTCCATGTTTTGTTTCCACTTACTTCTAAATGCCCAGACAGGTGGTAGCACCTAGCCAATATTGGCCAATCTCAAAAACGGTCAACAAATTCCGAAATTTAATTAATACTTCAATGAGAGTTGATTAGGAAAATTGTTGCCAGAGACTTTAACAATGCTTTGAATACAGTCCATTTCTGACCATTAGGTGCCACATATCGGCCTGAACGTTCACTGATTGAGATTGAAAGCTGAATATATCAATGAGTAAATTATTCTGGAATTTGTGGCTAGAAACGGTACATATGGGCAGACAGGAATGGAATGGAATGGAATGGAAAGGAATGGAATGGGATAGGATAGGATAGGATAGGATAGGATAGGATAGGATAGGATAGGTTTGTGTACAGAGTAATGCATGCACCAGGCGTCAGCAGTTTTTTTTCCATAGCTGATACATCCGTGCATTTTGTGTATATACTCCTCGACTTACCACCATTCATTTAGCGACTCTTCGAAGTTACAACTGCACTGAAAAAAAGTGACTTTACAACTATGGTAGCATCCCTTTGGTCGCGTGATCAAAAATTGGGCATGTGGCACTTGCAATTGGCATGTATTTATATGATGGTTGCAGTATCCTGAGGTCATGTGATCCCCATTTGAGACTTTCCTACCTGGCTTCCAACAAGCAATGGGGGGGGGGGCGAATGAGATTCATTTAACGACTACATGATTAATTTAACCAGGGATCCCTAACCCCTGGGCTGCTTGAACTATTCGGAACCGGGCTGTGGAAGAGTGGGCAAGTGAGTCCATGTGGGTGCGCACATCCACGCCAGTGGTGGGATTAAATTTTTTTTTACAAATTTCTGTGGGTTCTGTGGTGTGGCTTGGTGGGCATGGCTTGGTGGGCGTGGCAGGGGAACGATACTGTAAAATCTCCATTCCCACCCCACTCCAGGGGAAGGATACTGTAAAATCTCCATTCCCAGCCACTCCAGGGGAAGATTACTGCAAAATCCCCATTTCCTCCCGATCAGCTGGGACTCGGGAGGCAGAGAATAGATGGGGACAGGGCCAGTCAGGGGTGGTATTTACCGGTTCTCCAAACTACTCAAAATTTCTGCTACCGGTTCTCCAGAACTTGTCAGAAGCTGCTGAATATCATTTCTGATCCTCGTTTGCATGAATAGTGGACAATCACATGCGTGCGTGTTTGCCCGCTGCTCACATGGAGCCATCCCCTTCTCACATGGAGCACCCACAACTTCTAAAGGCAAAACATTCCATTGGTTAATTGATGAACTTTATGAAATTCATCCAATTATCTTAATAGGATGAACTTTATGAAGTTCACTTCATAAAAAACCAAAAAAGTCCAGTGCCTCTTGAAAAAGCACCTTTGGGACAACCATGACTTGGATGACTGAGAATCTCCATAGACAGTAAATGGTGACAGTCATTAAGTGGGACATCACGTGACAGTACCTAATGTTATGACCTTTTTGTGGTGGTCGTTAAACAATTCCACTAGTCATTAAACAAATCCTTTATACCCAGTGGGCATTTTTTTTATGGCAACTAGAAGTAAAAGATTAGAAACTACCAAAACCTCCCCAAAATCGCAGTCAAATGACAGCAGGATGCCGCAGGCAGCTGTAAAATGCGAGCCGGTTGCCAAGAGCGCAAATTGCAATCACATTAGTGTGACAGAGGGTGTGGCCATCAGAACTTTGAAATCGAGTCGTAAGGACCTTTTTGGAGGCCCGTCGTAAGTTTGAACGCTTGCTAAAACTGTTCATTAAACGTGGACTACCTGTACGATATGCCAGTGAGTGGTGGCCATGAAAGAACCAGGGAAAAGAATGTGAATATTATCCAAGTGAAAACCTCAGTTTTATTCTTTCATTCCCCCTGCTTTCACTTTCACTTTTGATTTCACTTTCACTTTCACTTTCAATTTCACTTCTCCAGGCATGTCCTACTTTCAGAGTTCTGCCATTGACAGCCCTATTGGCCCCGTTAACCCAGCCTAAGATTGCATTGGCTGTTTCTGCAGCTGCATCCCGCTCCTATTTGTGTCTTCTTGTGTATCTGTTTTGGGTGGGGGCGGCGAAAATTATGTTGTCAGCGTTCCAGCGCTGACATATGAAAAGAGAGGAGAAGCTTGAACTTTTGCCTACTTAATTCCTTTGAAGATTCTGTTTCCTCGGAGATGGGAGGAGGGGGGGACATTCCTGTGATCTGACGGAGATGGGATGAGGAGAGTGGCTTGGAAGATAGCCAATGAGACACAGAGAATTGGGGATCGGAAAGGGAGGGATTGGGGGCAAAGGTCAGTGCTGACCGCAAAAGAGCCAGGGACAGATCACTATGCTCAATAAAGAGAAAATTTCCTCAAAGATCGGCAGTTTGGAAATTCATTTATTTTGAGATAGTATCGAAACCTGACATATGTTTAATTTCTGGTTGGGGATCTTCTCTTTCTCTTTGGCAGCTTGCCACATCTTGGAATGCTGTGACGGATTGGCGCAAAGCATCATCAACACCGTCGGGCAGGCCTTGAGCTCCGCTTTAAGCAGTACTTGCACAGCCACCCCAAACTGTAGCATCCCAGAGAGGTGGTACTATTATTATTATTTATTATTATTTATTATTATTATTATTATATTATTATATTATATTTGTATACCGCCCTTCTCCCGAAGGACTTGGGGCGGTGAACAGCCAGCAGATAAAATACAGAAAATACAAAAATTAAAACAATATTAAAATTCAATTAAATTAATTTGGCCCACAGTTAAAACACCCCTATATTAAACCCATAATTTAACAATTTAAAATTTAAAACAATTTTAAAAAGTTAGATCAGTCAGCCCTTGGTGAAACAAAAACGTCTTTAAGGCACGGCGGAAAGTGCGCAGATCCGGGATCCGCCGTATCTCCGGGGGCAACCTCGTTCCAGGGGTCAGTGCCCCCACAGAGAAGGCTCTCCCCCTGGGGGCCTGCCAACCGACATTGTTTGGCCGACGGCACCCTGAGGAGCCCCTCTCTGTGTGGCGGTGGTGAGGCTACTGGCGCAGAAGGCGGTCTTGAAAATACCCTGGTCCTAAACCATGGAGCGCTCTAAAGATGGTAACCAATACCTTAAAGCGCACCGGAAGACCACTGGGAGCCAGTGCAGCTTGCGCAGGAGAGGTGTTACATGGGAGCGCTGAGTCGCCTCCCATCACCACCCGCGCGGCCGCATTCTAGACCAGTTGGAGCCTCCGGGTGCTCCTCAAGGGGAGCCCCATGTAGAGAGCGTTGCAGTAGTCCAGGCAGGACATGACGAGGGCTTGAGTGACCATGCTAAGGCATCCCATCCAGAAAGGGACACAACTGGCGGATCAGGCAACCTGATAAAAAGCCCCCCTGGCCACAGGTATGGGATTGTAGCCTCAGTTTCCCCATGCGTTGAGGATCCTGTGGAGATCTGTACATTTGGACTTGCAGGTTCTAGATTGCTCCCTCCCCCCCTCCCCCAGTTAGCTGATTGGCTGACTCTGGGCCAGTCCCTCCCTCTTATTCCAAGATCCAATCAAGTATAATCTAATAGAGAAGGGTCTGGACTAAGGACAGGGAAATTTGGATTCCAGTCCCCCCCCCAGGTACGGAAGCTCATTGGCTGAATGTGAGCCATTTCCTCCTTCAGCCCAAGACCCAATCAGATATAGTGAGCCTGCACTAGAAACAGGAGCCTAGATGTAGTCAGCTACAGAAGATTGGCTGATCCCCAGCCCAAGTCCAATCAAGTGTAGTGAGGAAGATGCTGGCTGGAGAGGGAGACCTCAATCTAGTACTCCCTCAGTCATGAAAGCTCATGGCTGTATGTGGCCAGTCCAGTCTAACAGCCAATCAGCTGTGGTGGGGAAAGGGTAAGTTTAGGGGTTGGGAGACCCAGGTTCTAGTCCTTCTTCAGCCACCTAAGCTCATTGGCTGACACTGGGCCAGCCCCTCCCTCCTAACCCAAGAGCCAATTAGGTGTTAGTGTGGAGGAGCTGGATCAGGAGGGGGGAGACCCAAGTTGTAGTAAAAAAAATTGAAACCGGATATTGAAGGCACCCCCCCCCCAATTTTACACACACCATGTAAAAATGAGTTTTGATCATGTAATTGTGGCATGCACCTTGATTTCTTTACACACGCACACACATAGATTCTCTCTCTCTCTCACACACACACAGTTTCTCTCTCACACACATTCTCCTTCACACACAGACTCTCTCACACACATACACAAGCACACATGCACAGAATCTGTCACATACACACAGATTCTCACACACACACACAGCCTGTCACAACACAAATGCACATAGACTCAGAAACATATACATAGACTCACAAACACACACACACATGCTCACACTCACACCCATGTACACAGGCACACTCACACCTATTCACAAACACATTCTCTCTCACACAGACTCACACACACAACTTTCACACACACATACTCTCATAAACACACACACACAGACTCTCTCTCACACAGACACACACAGACACATATAGATGTCTATGTTTCTGAAATATGTGACATTGTTCTCTTGTTTCTGGTGTTTGTTTTTTTTTTTCTGTTTTCTTTCTTTCTTTTTCTCTTCTTTTTCTTTCTTTCTTTCTTTCTTTTCTTTCTTTCTTTCTTTGATTCATTCATTCATTCATTCAATTTATATAGCGTTGGCCTTGTCCCCACTTGTCTTTCTGATCAGGACAATGGGAGTGGAAGATTCTTGGGGTGAAGAGGAAGACTCCTCAGGACACAATTACTACAACAGCATCCCCGGAAGCAGCCCCCCCTTGGCGGTCTGGTGGACTCGCGCCTCCATTATGGATCAGCTTCCAGCCACACTCTCTCTCTGGGTTCCTACGCCACCCATTTCAGCCAGGTGACCCCCCCCAAACTCCTTGGCAGGTTCAGCAGGTGTATCCAAGCCTGTTTAGCTCAACTAAAGGCATCGTCATTTGTTCCGTAACCACGATCTCTTCAGAGGTGGGTTTCAGCAGGTTCTGGGCAGTTCTGGAGAACCGGTAGCGGAAATTTTGAGTAGTTCGGAGAACCAGTAAATACCACCTCTGACTGGCCCCGCCCCCATCTATTCTCTGCCTCCCAAGTTCCAGCTGATCGGGAGGAAATGGGGATTTTGCAGTATCCTTCCCCCGGAGTGGGGTGGGAATGGAGATTTTACAGTATCCTTCCCCTGCCCTCCCACCAAGCCAGGCCACACCCACCAAGCCACCACGACCACCAAGTCCAGGTAACGCCCACCAGCCACAACCCACAGAACCGGATAGTAAACCCATCCCATCCCATCCACTCCATCTCATCCCATCCCATCCCATCCCATCCCACCCCTTTGTGATGAAAGAAGAACTGATGCCAGAATCTGCGGATGTTCTGTATAATTTAGGAAATTAGCTGTTTTTAAAAAAACCTCTTTTTCTGCAGTCCAAAGGTGCCACCTTCCTTTGTTAATCAGATATTGGATAGGTGTATTTTTTTTATTTAAATCTTTTTCTCTACAGAAAACTATCCTGTGGCAAAGGACTTCAGGTAGTCCTTGATTTACGACTGCAATTGAGCACTTTTTTAACTTTCATTGTATTGTAAGCTGCCCAGAGTCTCTGTACAGGTAATCCTTGACTTATGACCATAACTGAGCCCAACTTTTCTGCTGCTAAGCAAGACCATTGTTAAGAAGGTTTCGCCCCATTTTACAGACCGTTCTTTTCACAAATGGTTAGATGAAACCTTGCAGTTTTAAATAGTAATAAAATTGTTAAGTGAATCTGGCTCCCCCATTGACTTGGCCTGTCCGAAGGTCACAAAAGGGGATCACATGATTCTAGAACACTGCCACCGTCATAAATATAGCCAATTTCCCAGCCCTTGAATTCAATCACATGCTGCAATGGTCATAAGCGTGAAAAATGCCGTAAATCCCTTTTTTCAGTCCCTGTTGTAACTTCGGTCACTAAACGAATGTTGTATGTCAAGGGCTACCAGTAATTTTTTTTTTTAATTTGATTTAATATGCCGCCCTTCTCTGGAGACTCAGGCGGCTTACAATGCGTTAAGCAATAGCCTTCATACTTTTGTATATTTATACAAAGTCAGCTTATGCCCCCACAAACTGGGTCCTCAATTTCACCTACCTTAGAAAGGATGGAAGGCTGAGTCAACCTTGAGCCTTGAGAGATTCGAACCAGCAGTAATTGCAGGCAGCTGTGTTAATAACAGGGTGCTTAACCATTGTGCTATCAAGGCTCTAACCAATTGAAGAAATTGGTTGTCCTTAAAATCTCCTTTCTGCAATCCAAAGTGCCCCCCCCCCCAATGAATCAAACATTAGATTGTCTGCTTTTTATTTCAATCTTTTCTTCAGCAGGAAAAAAAAATCCAAAGACAAAAGACTAATATTAAAAATAACACTATCACGATAGGAGACTGACGTTCAGAATGGGATTGCCGATTAGAATACCTTGCCTTGAAAGAATGCCATTCTTGCAGGGAGGACTACAACTTTCATCCTCCCCAGGCAATAGGGAAGCAATGGATCTATCTGTCTGTCTGTCTGTCTGTCTGTCTGTCTGTCTGTCTGTCTATCTATCTATCCATCCATCCATCTATCTATCTATCTATCTATCTATCTATCTATCTATCCATGCTTTCCATCCATTCTATCTATCCACGCTATCAATCCATTCTACCTGTCCATCCTATATCTGTCTGTCTATCATCTCTAATCTATCCACCCTTTCTTTTCTATCAATCCTACCTATCCTCACCCCCCACTCTCTCATCCTATAATTTTCTATTCTACAACAGTGGTTACACTTTGTGTGATAACAACAAAAGCAGAGAATTCCCTAGACGGAATATTTCTTGCCGACACAGTCAATTGCTGGCTGTAAGGGGTAACGGTATCAGCCAAATGTTTCAGTTAAAGTTTATGTATTTTCAATTATGGGGCTGTGATCTTGCGTGGTCTATTTTCTTTGTTACGATTATGTCTATTAGCAGTGTGGCTTAGCTTAGGTCAAAATAAATCAATGAAAATGGGTTTTCTCACCTTTGCTTCTTGAGAACAAAATGATACCCAAACCATGATTAAATATAATAAAATAAAATTACGCATATAATAACACACTCCATGAAATAAAATAGTAGCTTTACCCAAGCTTTTATACAATTGACCTAAAACTATTCTCACTGGCTTTTTAAACGACTGTATACTAACTACAAAAACACCCCACAAGAAATCTATTGTTCTACTGTTGAACTGATTAACAATGAGCATCCTTTAGGAGAGCCGATACTCAGTATTTACTATTGGGCATGAGGACTGATATCAAAGGTCAGTGAAGTCAACAGTATTATTTAAAAGAGACTTTACTGAATGGTGCAGTGGCCTAGAGGTGGAGCTCTCGCCTCACAATCAGGAGGCTGTGAATTCGATCCTAGGTAGAGGCAGATATTTCTCTCTCTGGGCACAATGAGAATATATCTGCTGAAAAAAAACTCCACATTGGCAACAGGAAGGGCATCTGGCCAGTAATCACTCAGCTCCATTCAGTGACTGATGCTGATTTAAAGGAGACTTTACAGACTTTACAGTAGCTAGAGACTGAGATAGAAATTCAGATAGGTTGTTATAATGATGATTTAAATTTATATGCCGCCCGACTCACAGCGACTCTGGGAAATGAGGAAGAGTAATATTGGTAGTCCAAAGTGCAGCTGAATCCTAACAAAGCAGATTAAAAAAAATAAAAGGCATTCATTGGGGTCATATACCAGCTCCCTTTTTCTTTAATTTTTATATAAACAACTTTGTAAAGGAGCTCAATCATTCTTTCTTTTGCGTCCCATCGATTGGAAGCAGAAACATCCTTATATTACTATAAGTAGACCAGAAGTGGGTTTCAACACATTCTGACCAGTTCTGGAGAACCGGTAGCGGAAATTTTGAGTAGTTCGGAGAACCGGTAGTAAAAATTCTGACTGGCCCCGCCCCCATCTATTCTCTGCCTCCCGAGTCCCAGCTGATTGGGAGGAAATGGGGATTTTACAGTATTCTTCCCCTGGAGTGGGGTGGGAATGGAGATTTTACAGTATCCTTCCCCTGCCACCCCCACCAAGCCACGCCCACCAAGCAATGCCATGCCCACCAAGCCATACACACAGAACCGGTAGCAAAAAATTTTGAAACCCACCACTGAAGTAGACATCAGGTCCACAACATGTATTCAAATGAGAAGAATCCTGACAGAATTTGGCACTTACTCTAGGAAACAATATTTATAGTTAGGCTGTTCCAAAACCAAGGTAATTCCATTTGCTAAAAGACCACACAGACACATAGATGGTAAGGATACAGAATAAGTGAGGTCAATTAAATATTTGGATATCCAGTTTACTGAAACACTATCATGCCACAGCATATAACTTTTATATACTGTTGTGGCTCTCTAGCCCCATCTAATGGCCGGAGGGACAAATATGCCCCAACATATAATCTTTATTTACTGTTGTGACTCTCTAGCCCCATCTAGTGGCCGAGGAGACAAATACCAAGAATATTGTTTGAAGCTGACCCATCAGCCCACATTCTCAAAACAAGGGCATGCTGGGAAGCCAGACTCCATTTTCCTTAGCATTTGGAGAAGGCAGAAGCAAAAGAAGAATCCATCTTAATCTGTGGCACATGGTTATCCAAGGACAGATCCACATCCCATACAAAGAGCATCGCTGCTGAGATTTAAATTGCTGGTATTTATTAATTGTTATGTTCAGCAGTAACTCAATACTGCCTATCTTGTATTTGGTTCTCATTGTATGTATCCCTGTTTTCCACAGTTTCACCCTATCCTGTTCTTTCAATAAAGCATCCAGATCTATGCACACTGTCTGTTTTATTGGAGGATAGGTGGGTTTAGCTGCATGTCGAGCTGCACGCAGACTAAAGTGTAGCAAGGACAGAACAAACACTATTATGGAAAACACATATAGCATCAATAAGAACAATGGCTGTAGACCAAGGAGAACCATTTGCTCCTACTTCTGCTCCAAAGGAGGCTGGTTAGTACAGCCTGTGTAAAGTCCTTGTCAGAGTTTAGGCAGTGTAACTTAGCATTATGAGATAAACCCAGGAGCAAAACACAGCACACAGAACACAGAGCCTTCTAGTATAACTAACAGTGGTTTTATCTACAGTGAAATATTTACAAATTTATGCATGGTTAAATACCTTTATAGCTACTGATACAAAGAAGAGCAATGATACACACAACAAGAGAACAAGAAGTACAATACTTGAGAAGGGGAAACGCCCTCTAATGGCTTCCCTTATATAGGCAGTTTCTGACCCAGTTTCTTAAAGTGGCAGTAAGTCTGCTGCCTCATTCTATTGCATCAGCTTCCAGCTGCCTCCGCTTACAGCTTCCCATCAGCTTACAGCTATTCACTCTTTACAACCTGACAGTTTTTTTTAGGGAAAACAATTTCACAGTTGATAGATCAAGCCCCAGTTTGGAGTTAGAACATAGAATAATAGAGTTGGAAGGGACCTTGGGTATCTTCTAGTCCAACCCCTTGTTCGAGCAGGAGACCCTATACCCAGGGATGGGTTTCAGATCCTTTAGCAATGGGTTTGGTGCCCCATTTCTGGGTGGGCATGGCCATGGTGCGCATGGCCTAGTCGGCCGCCTGCATCACAGCAGGGAGGGCATTTTTTGCCCTCCCCAGGCTCTGGAGGCTTTCCTCGAGCCTCTGGTAAGGTGAAAACAGATCCACATCCCATACAAAGAGCATCGCTGCTGAGATTTAAATTGCTGGTATTTATTAATTAATTGTTTAATTAATTAATTAATTAATTAATTAATTATTAATTGTTATGTTTAGCAGTAACTCAATACTGCCTATCTTGTATTTGGTTCTCATTGTATGTATCCCTGTTTTCCACAGTTTCACCCTATCCTGTTCTTTCAATAAAGCATCCAGATCTATGCACACTGTCTGTTTTATTGGAGGAGTTTGGTGCCCCATTTCTGGGTGGGCATGGCCATAGTGCGCATGGCCTATTCGGCCGCCTGCACCACAGTATGGAGGGTATTTTTTTGCCCTCCCCAGGCTCCGGAGGCTTTTCTCGAGTCACTGGGAAGGCGAAAACAGCTTTCCCCTGAGTCCGAAAGCCCTCCAGAGGTTGGAAACAGGCCCATTTTTGGACTTCTGGAATTTTTAAGAGGCCTGTTTTTCGCCCTCCCCAGGCTCTGGAAGCTTTCCTCGAGCCTCCAGGAGGGCGAAAACAGCTTCTCCTGGGGTCCTGAGGCGCTCCGGAGGCCGGAAACAGGCCTGTTTCTGGTAGGCCCAATTTTTGCCCTCCCAGACCCTCCGGGTGGCCCCTGCACTTACCTGGAATGATGAACGGGCCACGTGGAGACTCCTGGGAGGGGCAGGGTGGGGTGAGGGTGGCCAACCAGAGGTGGCATTTGAAGGTTAGCTGAATCCCGGTGATCCTTGACTAGAGGATCGCCCAAATCCTGCCGAACCCCCAGGAGCCCACCCCTGCCTATACTATTTCAGACAAATGACTTATGGAATAAGAAATTCCTGCCCCCCCCCTTTTTTTTGTAATTTATATGCCGCCCTTCTCCGGAGACTCAGGGCGGCTTACAATGCATTAAGCAATAGCCTTCATCCTTTTGTATATTTATACAAAGTCGGCTTATTGCCCCCACAATCTGGGTCCTCGTTTCACCTACCTTTGAAAGGATGGAAGGCTGAGTCGACCTTGAGCCTTGGTGAGATTCGAACCTGCAGTAATTGCAAGCAGCAGATGTTAATAACAGTGCTTTAGTCCACTGTACTATCAGGCTCTTTCTTTTGTGCAAAAGTTGTACAACCGGGTCAGACCTACCAACTTCAAAATGCGAGTGCGCGCCAGAAAGAGAATGTTCTATATATAGAACTATCGAGGAAGATTTGTGATTTTAATTATATCAATGCACCATATCTTTCAACCATCTTTAATCAAAGTTGATGTGAACGTTGCCATTCCAAATTGTTTCCTTTCGCAAATAACAATGTTGATATCATTGCAAATAATAATTGTTTTTTGAGAAGAAAGTTTGTCCAAAAAAAAAAAAAAAAACCAAATCCTACCAACCACAACAACTCATCCAACCGAATGTCTACATCATTCGCTTGTTCATAAATGAATATTTTATAATGGATTCTTGGGATTGATTCCTTTAATTAAAGCGCAAATGTTGCTCTGTCTCATTTGTTGCCTGGTCTTTAAAATGATCTGATGCCCACTGATTCTAGAAGTTTCCTTTGTACGAAAGCATGTTGAACAAAGATTAGCAGTGACACGCTTCTAATGAACTCTGAGATGAATTGCCTCAGTTCACATGACTGCGAGGGAATTTATTTTGTCACCAAAATGTCATTGCAGCCAACATTTCATCTTAATTAAACGAGTGACATTGGGCCACCTACCTCGCTACTAAAGCATCCTTTTGCGTAGGTGTGTTTGATCGCGGTAATTTCTCCTTTGTTAGCAGGGTTACTACGATACTGCAATATATCTTGCAAATGATCATCCTCATTTATTTTATTTTTTTTTTTGCAAAAACAATCACTCATCAGTTTAATAGTTCAAAGCAGGGGTGAAATCCAGCAGGTTCAGACAGGTTCTGGAGAACCGGCAGCAGAAATTTTGAGCAGTTCGGAGAACCGGCAGCGGAAATTTTGAGTAATTCAGAGAACCGGCAAATACCACCTCTGGCTGGCCCCAGAGTGGGGTGGGGAATGGAGATTTTGCAATATCCTTCCCCCGGGAGTGGGGAAGGAATGGGGATTTTGCAGTATCCTTCCCTTGCCATGCCCACCAAGCCACACCCACCAAGCCACACCATTCCCATCAAGCCACGCCCACAGAACCGGTAGTAAAAAAATTTGGATTTCACCCCTGCCCTGAGTTAAGCCAGTGTAGGGTACGTGGGGCACCTCCACCCCCCTGCCTCACCTCATGGCTGTGGCACTGGCATGTCACTCAGCCTCCTGCTCCGTTGCGGCTGCGAGTAACCAGAAGTGGGCCGGCGGCCACACTGAGTCCTGCTCTGCCATAAGCAAACAGGAGTGGGCCTCCTGTACATGGGGAAAAAAATGACACACCCCCTGAAAATAAGCCCTAGTACTTATTTTGGGGCCCAAAGAAAATAAGACCCAGTCTTATTTCTTAGGGAAATACGGGTATATAGGTATAATTACATAGGCATTTGAAATCCACACTAATGTTTAGCTTTTCCAAGGTATTCTATGTTCATTAAACTTACTAAAGGTATAATTTTAGCACAAGGACTTAATTTGTGAATCGTTACTGACTTGTTTTACAAGGAGAGTAAAAGGTCTAGAGCTATGTTTGGTACAGTGTAGGAGAATCATTATATAAAAAGGTCAAGATCATTATGTAGCAGCAACATGTTATTCTAAAATAAGAGACACGGACTTATTAAATAACTTAAGATGTTCTTAAAATATCACATAGGAAATCCATGTTTATATATCTACACTAGGAAATCTTCTCTCCATTCCTTCAAGGTGAATTGAACCAGACCAGATCAAGGAACTGGGGAAGGGGAAGGGGTGTTGTTCTCTTCTCAAAGTTAGAGAATAATAGAATAACAGAGTTGGAAGGGACCTTGGAGGTCTTCTAGTCCAACCCCCTGTTCAGGCAAGAAACCCTATACCATTTCAGACAAATGGTTGTCCAATCCCTTCTTAAAAACTTCCAGTGTTGGGCAGAGGTGGGTTTCAGCAGGTTCTGACCAGTTCTGCAGAACCGGTAGCAGAAATTTTGAGTAGTTTGGAGAACCGGTAAATACCACCTCTGATTGGCCCCGCCCCCATCTATTCTCTCCCTCCCGAGTCCCAGCTGATCGGGAGGAAATGGGGGATTTTGCAGTATCCTTCCCCTGGAGTTGGGTGGGAATGGAGAATTTATAGTATCCTTCCCCTGGAGTGGGATGGGAATGGAGATTTTACAGTATCCTTCCTTTGCTATGCCCATTGTTAAGGGTTGGTGTTGTGTTACCAACCAGCAGAGTGTAGAGCACAGAGAAACGTTGCTGAGAGCAATGAATAAGAGATATGCAAACTGGTTTATCAAAAGCTTACTTTATAGTAGAAAAACAGTCTCATAGTCTTTAAACAAATTCCAAGTCTTTGCCAGTTAAATCAGATACAGATATCTTCTTACCAAACAAACATTAGTTGGTTAGAATAACAAACTCACTCTGGTTCACAAACCACGATGGTAGCAGATCCATCAAACGATGATAGCACAATAGCTTATAGCTTATCATAGCAACTCCTCACACAATGGTAGCATATCATCAACTGAATACATTACAGTACCTTTCTTAAATACATTCACAACCTGTGATTATCTAATTACAGCATGACTCAGCATTACAATGAATCAGCAGGAAAACTTTAAAGTCACACAATACATATTCATATTAAAGTCACAGTACACATATAT
>NW_026844029.1:1325222-1452722 GCF_029531705.1 Pantherophis guttatus | reverse complement strand
TCACCTATGATGACATCCAGGACAGTGGGCGGAGCCTCCTGCTGGTTTTACTACATGTTCTTGCGAACCAGTCTGAACCGGGGGCAACCCACCACTGGTCCACAATCTCTAAATTTATGAGCCATGATGATGCAGTGTGTTGTGACCCAGGCCCAAGTAGGTAGTATTAAACGCAAACAGTTTGAAAACAAACAGACTTTATTAGAACAGCTGAGAATCAACTCATTCTCAGCGTAGTCCAAACTAAATCAAACAAAGTCTTCATAAAGTCTTATCACCAACCTTGGTATAATTAGGCAAACTGCCAAAGGCTTCTCTTTGCAAAAGTTCAGAAGCAGAGGACGCCAAGCAAGATAAGAACCAAGTTTATCAACATTGTTTTCCGACAAAGAGGCCAAGAGCCGTTGCTGGTCTTTTAAGCCTTATGGGAGCGGCCAATCATCTCTTGGCCTTACTCCTGAGTCGTCCTTTTTGCTTTAGCTGCTCCTGCCTTCTGGCAGCTCTTCTCATACATGCACTAGGAACAGGCTCCTCCTGTTCCTATGCCTCTCTACTGTCAGCTTCTGGAGGTTCCAAGGTCCGCACATCACTCCCCAATGGCCCTGGCCCCAGCTCTGCCTCCGATGCAGATCCCTCATCCAGGTCTTCCCCAGCCTCCAGGACTGGCCCATGTTCTTCCTCAGCCTCATCGCTGTCCGACTCCACTGCTCACTCTGCAGGCTGCTGGCGTACCACGACACAGTGGTTAGAGTGCAGTACTGCAGGCTATTTCTGCAGACTGCCGGCTGCTTGCAATTTGGCAGTTCAAAGCTCACCAGGTTCAAGGTTGACTCAGGTGAGTTCCGAGGTGAGGAGCCAGATTGTTGGCGGCAATATGCTGTCTCTGTAAACCTCTATAAAATAGTGCATAAGTCTAAGTGCTATTGCTAAGTCCAGCCCCACCTTCAATTCTGCTCACTCTTATCTAGCTCCAATTTAGCACTGACCATTAGTTGACTAAATTCTTGCGCAGAGGCTTAAGCAACAAATCTTCTTAACTGGAACTTAACATACGGTCCTGATTCTTCACATCCAACAGTTTAAACCATATCTCTTTGCAAAGGTCAACCTCAAGTCTTGTTAACATCAGTTTCTCCCTAGTGCTGTGCAAAAGCGATAATGGAACACCTCATTTTCTTGAAAGGTTCTGCTCCCTTTTCAAGCAAAGTTGTCGGTCAGCCTTCTTGCAATACTTAACAGTGCCAATTCTGATGCCTTTTTTCTTTTCTTTTTTGGCCAGCTCTGCTTTGGCTTCATTTTGTGACAAGAGTGTGATAGCTGCACAAACTTGGAGGTCAATTGGAACTGCGGTTTTTAGTGTGAAGGGTCACAAACCAGAGGACAGCTTTCAACGTTTCCATTCATTCTCTGCAATTTAGCGATGGTTCCACATGGGATGATGTGCTGGATCAGTGGTGGTATTCAGCCGGTTTGGATCGGTTCGACCGGTTCGCTCCAGTTTGCACACGCTCACATTTTGGCATGTGGCGGACCGGTGGTAAAATTATGTGAAACCCACCTCTGTGCTGGATGGTAAAGAAATAAAGGGTGGAAAACACAGAATAACAGAATTGGAAGGGACTTTGGAGATCTTCTAGTCCAGTGATGCCTAACCTTTTTTTCCTCGGGTGCCAAAAACACATGTGCGCGCGCTATCACACACATGTGCATGCCCACATCCATAATGAAATGCCCCCATGCACGCCCTGCCCCTGTGCATGCATGCACAACCCCCACACTGCCCCACCCCCCTGCGCAGGTGCGCACGACCCCCCCACAATCCCCCACCCTCTGTGCATAAATATGCTACCCCTCCACGCCCCATTTTGGGCCTCCCTGAAGCCTCCGGAGGCCGGAAACGGCCTGTTTCTGGACTTCTGGTAGGCCTGTTTTTTGCCTTCCCGGAGCCTCCATGCAAGCCCCATACTTACTGGCATCCAAAACGGGCTGCATGGAGACTCCTGGGAGACAGACCCGAAAATTAGCTGGCTGGCGGGAGGCACGTGCACATGCACAGTAGAGCTGACCTAGGGCAACGGCTCACATGCCCACAGAAATGGCTCTGTGTGCCACCTGTGGCACATGTGCCATAGGTTCGCTATCACGGTTCTAGTCCAACCAGCAGGAGACCTGATGCCATTCTGGACAACTGACTGTCCAATTTCTTTTTAAAAGCCTCCAGTGATGGAACATCCACAACGTCTGGAGGCAAACTGTTCCTCTGATCCATTGCTCTCACTGTCAGAAATTTCTCCTTAATTCCAGGTTGCTTTTCTCCTTTTTCCATCCATTTTTTTCTAGCCAGAGGTGGTATTCAGCCGGTTCGGACAAGTTCAGGTGAACTGGTAGCGGAAATTTTGAGTAGTTTGGAGAACCAGCAAATACCACCTCTGGGTGGCCCTTCCCCCGCTCGTCTGCTCGCCTCTTGCACCCACCCACCCACTTGTTGCTGGTCACGCCCACCCTATCACCCTGCCCCACCCTGCTCAGTCACTCCTCATCTCACCTCCCTGACATAGCACACTGTGTGGCTCCTCGCCCTGCCTAAGAGAGCCAATGGTTAACTTACTAAAACAAGTTCCCCATCATCTCCCAAGACCTGGGAGTCAGATTGCCAAAGGTATGGTGTGTGAGAATGACCTTGGGAAAATGACCCTAGTTTTCGGCAAAGTCAAAGTAAAGGAGGTGGAAAAAATACTTGGAAACTTGCAAAGTTTTGTTACTGCAACCTTACAATGGAGGTCGTGTTAGAAGCACTCATGGCTGGTGCTTCTTGTGTAGACTATATCAAAGTGTGGCATCAGTGGTGGGATTCAAAAAATTTTTTTACTACCGGTTCTGTGGGTGTAGCTTGCTGGGTGTGACTTGGCTTGGTGGGCGTGGCTTGGTGGGCATGACAGGGGAAGAATACTGTAAAATCTCCATTTCCACCCCACTAACCTGCTTTCCAGCTCCATGTGCTGGGCGACAAAAGAAGATTCAGATGATCAGGTAGGACTCAATCAGCTGGGACTTGGGAGGCAGCCAATAGATGGGGGTGGGGCCAGTCAGAGGTGGTATTTGCTGGTTCTCTGAACTACTCAAAATTTCCACTACCGGTTCTGCAGAACCGGTTAGAACCGGCTGAATCCCACCTCTGTGTGGCATCTTGCCAATCTGAAAACCCTTCTCTATTACTTTCTTTTTACTTTCCAGCAAACTAGGGTGGATTTCTTCTAAACAGTTTCCCACTCCCCTTTTTATGCCGTGGGCTGAGATCTCTTCTGCAAGGTACTGTAGTTATTGAATCTGGATTTTTTTTTTCCTCCTGTCTTTCAAGGTCATTTCCACATACTATTTAACCAGGGGTGGGCTTCAAAAGTTTTAGCAAGGGGTTCTCTGCCTGGTTGCTGGGTGGGCGTGGCCATGGTGGGCATGGCCTTTTTGGCCTCCTGCACTATGGTGAGGGGAATTTTTGCCCTCCCCGGGCTCCAGAGGCTTTCCTTGAGCCTCCAGGAGGCCAGAGATGGCCCCGTTTTTAGCCTTCCCAAACTTCCGATAGGTCCATTTTTTGCCCTCCCCGAGCCTCCGCATGTGCCCTACACTTACCTGCATCCAAAACGGGCTGTGTGAGGACTCCTGGGAGGGGGAGAGTGGGGTGGGCAGAGCCAGCCAGGAGTGAGATTTGGGGGTTCTCTGAACTGCACAGAATCTTAGCTAGAGATTCTCCCGAACCCATGCGAACCCCCAGTGGGCCACCCCTGTATTAAAGTGACTTTGATGGAGGGTAGACCCATCAGTCACTGTGTCCAATACTCACTCTCTCTGTGTGTGTCCCATAATAGTATGCCTTATTTTTTTTATTTTTTTAAAAAAATATTTTTTAAACAAACATTTAATACATTAGTAATTCCTTCCATGTAACACCTCGGTGTTGTCTCCAATCGTTCTTTTTTTTGTTATTTCTTTTGTCTTCGTTCTTACAACAATTCATCGCTAACAAAATATTCTAATTATAGCATTTTTATACATAACTATTAATTTACTTATTTGTATCTCTTTTCTAACCAATAAGAGAATTGATTCCATATCTTAAAGTATTCTGAATCTTCTCTTTCTTTAATCATCAAAGTCAATCTATTCATTTCTGCACAATCTATTTTTTTAAAAAATATTACTTCTCCTTCCAAAGGAATTTTCTCTGCTTTCCAATGTTGTCCATAAACAGTATGCTTTATTTTTTGAGGCGTGGGGTGGGGGGGATGGGGGGGTTTATTTGCAACACGTCCAGAGCTCCAAAAGAATCACACTGAGACCACAACTTCATGGAGAGTTTGAACAGGAGCAAATAGTTTAGACTGTTTCATTTTTTCCTTCAAGCAAACTGCTCAATTTTTGGAGATGTAGGTGTATTCGCAGCCCTTAAATGGGGTGAGAGGACAACTACCCGTGATTCAGAAGACTAGATTATTTTCTTTAGAAAAGATGATGGGATGGAAGATAAAATGCAATAATATCACCTTGACATGGGTTATTACTCTTTTTTTTTTCCCCGCAGAAAGATGCAGCACTGTTAGCCTCTTGCTTCCTGGATGGCTACAATTGATATCAATATTTTATTTCCCGAAGCATGTTGACACTTCATTATCACATCCCAATTATGATTTGAGTGTCAATTTCCCCTTTACATTGGTTGCATCGCAGGATATTATGCTGAATTTGCTGAGAAAAAATGGAAAAAAATATATAGCTTCGGATGTTATTATCCTCAGCACTTCTTCGATGCACAACCTCCCTCCAATTCCTTTCCCCACCTTCAGATTGTCATTTTTAGCTGTGGCTCCTGGGAGTTGTAAGCATAACACATCTGGACCACACCAGGTTAAAGAACAGAAGGCACATTTTGTGTGGGTGGGTGCAAGGGGAACAATTAACTTTTTTTATGTGGCTGAGAGCCACAAGAGGATGGTCCAATATCACACCTGTGAGAGAGACTGTGCTTTGTGGGTAGATTTTTTTTTTAAAAGAGGGTGTCTTGTTTTAATGGCAGAGTGCATTATCTCCCATCTCAAATGGCAGGAAATGTACTACCTGCTTTCAGTAACCAGGTTTAGAGGGAAGGTCTATGGCTGTGAAAATGGTACTCAAAAGTTGCATTCATCTCAGCTTCAGATTTCCAGAGCAACATCTTCCACGTCTCTTTTAGCTATAGGAGTAGTTCTATTTGCCATGTTTCATTCACAGTCACAACTGGGAAGGGATCAAACAAGCCAAGATGTAATTAGAATAACAGAGTTGGAAGGGACCTTGGAGGTCTTCTAGTCCAACCCCCTGCTTAGGCAGGAAACCCTACACCACTTCAGACAAATGGTTATCCAACCTCTTCTTAAAAATCTCCAGTGTCGGAGCATTCACAACTTCTGGAGGCAAGTCGTTCCACTGATTTATTGTTCTAACTGTCAGGAAATTCCTCCTTAGTTCTAAATAGCTTCTCTTCTTGATGAGTTTCCACCCATTGGTTCTTGTCCTACCCTCAGGTGCTTCGGAGAATAGCTTGACTCCCTCTTCTTTGTGGCAGCCCCTGAGATATTGGAAGACTGCTATCATGTCTCCTCTAGTCCTTCTTTTCATTAAATTAGACATACCCATTTCCTGCAACTGTTCTTTATATGTTTTAGCCTCCAGTCCCCAATTTGTTGCTCTTCTCTGCACTCTTTCTAGAGTCTCAACATCTTTTTTACATCATGGCAACCAAAACTGGATGCAATATTCCAAGTGTGGCCTTACCAAGGCATTATAAAGTGGTATTAACACTTCACATGATCTTGATTCTGTCTCTCTGTCAATGCAGCCTAGAACTGTGTTGGCTTTTTTGGCAGCTGCAGCACATGGCTGGCTCATATTTAAGTGATTGTCCACTAGGACTCCAAGATTACCTCTCACTTACTACTACTATTGAGCAAGGTACCACATATACTGTATCTGTGCATTTCGTTTTTCTTGCTTAAATGTGGAACCTTACTTTTTTTTCACCATTGAATTTCATTTTGTTAGATAGGGCCCAATGTTCAAATCTGTCAAGATCCTTCTGTATCTTAAGCCTATCTTCCAGAGTGTTGGCTATTCCTGCCAGATTGGTGTCATCTGCAAAACTGAAGCTTTATCCCTCTTCTACATGACTTGCATACCTACAGAAGATGTTGGGTTTCATTTGTTCAAAACACAATTGCAATCCTGACTTTTTTAACACTCCCATCGCAGACACCCTTTCATGGTGCTTAATAGTATAGTATAGTTTATTGAATAGCCCGAAGGCCTTTTCAAACAAAACAGAAAAGAAAAAGGGAAAAAGATAAAACAGTTACAAAAATAGCAATCTAAAAATATATGATAGATGACATTAAAATTTTACAATATCAAATTTCAATAGCTAAGTTGCCAAGACTAGATAACCCAAATAGGATAGCTCCTCTCTAACTGAGCTCATCTTCCTTACAATCGATAATTTTTTTTTTTGATATAACTGGCTCGTATTGCTTAATAAAATCATTGTCAGATTCCAAAAGATCTCCTGTATGGAGAATTAGTGCAGGGAAAGCTACCTTAGAGGGAGATCACAGCTGCGACATAAGGATATCTGCAAGAAGGACCTAAAGGTGCTGGGAATGGACATTAATGACTGGGAAAACTTGACCTCTGATCGTTCAGCTTGGAGGCTAAAGACGCAGCATGGCCTTCTCCAATTCGAAGAGATGCTTGTTCGGCAGGCTGAGGCAAAGAGGCAGTCCCAGAACCGGCAAAATCTGGGGGCTGGGCAGGGGACCGAATGTATCTGCCCTCAGTATGGAAGGGATGACCACTCTCAAATCAGCCTTTTTAGTCACACTAGATGCTGTTTTAGGACCTCTTTCCAGAGCACGATACCATAGTCTCTTGAGACTGAAGGATGCCAATGCTAAAAGTCAGCACTGACCTGATAGCACACAATGAATGAATGAATGAATGAATTAATAAATGAATGTGTTGAGGGTAAAACTGCCCTCTGCAAAGTGGTATAATGGACCAGACAGCGAATAGATACATTGCTTAGCAAAACACACAGATACTCACAGACTCTGAACGTTTAAGGAAAAATAAACAGTCTTTACTTGTAGTAAAAAACAAACTTGGCTTCTCAAAACAAAGATAACACTTCTTCAAACAATCACGGTTCAACACAAAAACATAGTTTGCTTACAATTCCAGTTCTCTTCAGAAACACAGACAAAGTTCCTTTCAGCAGTTTAACCTTCCAATAGCAGGAGCAGAAGTGAATGAACTTCCTGCCTTCTTTTATGTCTGCTTAGCACAGCCAATTAGTCATCTTTGCAGCAGTTAAAGTTACAGAACATAGTTTTCTATATATTATCTACCCAACCGTAGGATAAGCATCCAACAGAATGAATGAATGAATGAATGAATGAATGAATGAATGAATCAATCAATCAATCAATCAATCAATCAATCAATCAATCAATCAATCGATTTGAAAAGGAAATGGTCTGGCTCAGAAACCCCCTGCTTAACCCTTAACCACATAAATACTATTTTGGCTACGCTATTACAGACATGAGGTCATAATGACCACTCTAGCTGCTGGCCGTAGTCCAGGTAATTGCAGTACAATATTGTGACTAGTGGTTCTGGACCTACTATTGCTTCCAAAAGGTGCAGAAGACCATTTGAATTTGTTCTTGACATATAAATGATTGCACGACGTAGATTGTACCTGGTCATCTATTTCATCGGGAGCTTCATCATCGCTGATATCAGAATCGGCAGCGGCTGTGAGTTCCTCATCGTCCATTACAAAATTTTCATAGCACTCTGATTCCACTTTACTCAGATCACTCTCTGCTTCTTCATACCATGTTAGAACAGTTTTCTTCGAAGTTTGAGTCACCAAATTGCACTCTTTTTGGTGGAGAACATGCCCAACATTATAAAATATATAATGTTCTGTGGTCAATATAAAGATCTGCGGTCAATAAGAAAGTTATAAATTATTTATTACTGCATATATTTACAGCGGCACGAATAGCCTCCACTCAAAAATGGAAAGAGAAAAAATATTCCAACTAAAGAGGAAACATTACTGAAAATCTTTAACTGCGCAGAAATGGACAGACTCACTTTGGAACTCAAGGATAAAAGCGAAACTAAGTACTACAAAATCTGGGAACAATTTTATGATGGGATTGATAACAAGAGGGTAGCCAAGACAAATGTACAGTGTTAGAACAAAAATATAGATGTTATTATAGATAAATGTATGTTTAAGAGATGAATAATATACAGAAATAAGGGGAAAAGTATTAATATCATATTATGTTTAAATAATGAACAAAGCTTAAGAATTATATGTTTATATGAGTACTAATATTATTGTAAAGTGACAGAAGATGTTTGAAACCAGTGATGTCATATCTATGTCCAATGTTTTTTTTTTTAATTTTGTGTTATTAATATATATATATATTTTTTTAAAAAGAAAGATCTGCGGTCAAAATGACCACAATTCAAATTTGAACGCCGCTACAGAAAACACCAAATAACTTACATAAGTGCAATGCTGCATACACTCTTATTGGCAGGAAAACAAAAGCTTAGCACATTGTAAGTCCGGAGAAGGGCGGCATATAAATCAAATTAAAAAAAAAAAAGCTATTCACAACCAGAACGGTCCATTTCTAAAAAGAGGGGTGTTCCAAACATTTTGGAAAACTGTTGCGGTTACTATGACCACAGGTCTGTGATTATGGGTTAATAAAGCAGTGAAGGGAAGCACATCAGCCCTAATAGCTTTTGATCCAAGGAAAATATGCATCCAAGTTTTGGCATGTCAGGTTGCACAGACCAAGAATTTATTAGTGTGTCGAGTTGCATAGTCAGCTATCTCTTTTGGACACTTTGATTAAAGTTGGTACAATAAACTGCTATCTTGAATGAGGGGGATTAAATACTTAGGCCTTCCCGGTGGTGTATTTATGCTCAGAAGCGTGAAATGTATTTATCCCTATATTAGCATTCATATCCAGAGACATGACTTGAAGCACAAAATCTCCAATTCTCTTAAAACTCAGATCTCTGCTTGTCTTTGACCTCCTGTTGCAGAGAATTCCATATGCCGACTGCAAGTTAAGATAACTTTTGAACATTTGACAATACCTGACAGCCTGATTGCAATTTATATGCAAAACAGCAATCCAAACGTGATTTGAAACAATAGCATTTCTATTTTGGGGGGAAAAAAAAAAGAAAGGGAGGAGGGACAGAACCAGCCTGGATTATAAACAGTAATCCTACCAAGCTTTTGGAAAGCACATTTTTAGTACTCAACTGGAATAGGCAACACAAAATCAGGGAATAGATTTTCAAAAATCTGAACAAAAGACCATTAGCCATTTTTTTTTCCAAATATGGTGTATTTAGTAGTATAAATATGCAATTCTATAGAGATGATAGATACATAGAAAAAAAAATTTTGCCCTCCCCAGTCCCCAGGAGCACTCTGCAGGCCTCCCAAAGCCTCTGCGCACCCTGTTTTTGTGAAAAACGGGGCCATATTTTGTAAAAACGGGACGCACAGAAGGCCAAAAATGACTGTATTTGGTGTATAAGATGCACTAACATTTCCACCCTCTTTTGGGTGGGGGGGAAGTGCATCTTATACTCCGAAAAGTACGGTAGATGATGGATGGATGGATGGATGGATGGATAGATGGATGGATGGATGGTAGACCATAGAGAGAAAGAGAGGATAGAATGGATGGATGGATGGATGGATAGATAGATAGATAGATAGATAGATAGATAGATAGATAGATAGATTAGATAGATAGATGGAAAGTAATGATAGACCATATATATAGAGAGAAGATAGATTAGCTAACTAGCTAGCTAACTGGATAGATAGATAGATAGATAGATAGATAGATAGATAGATAGAGATAGATAGATAGATAGATAGATAGATAGATGATAGATAGATAGATAGATAGATAGATAGATAGATAGATAGTTAGATAGATAGATAGATAGATAGATAGAAAGTAATGATAGACCATATATAGAGAGAGAAGATAGATTAGCTAACTGGATGGATGGATGGATGGATGGATGGATGGATGGATGGATGGTAGGTAATGATAGATCATAGAGAGAGAGAGAAGATAGACCATAGAGAGAACGAGAGGATAGATTAGATAGATGGATGGATGGATGGATGGATGGATGGATGGATGGATGGATGGATAGATAGATAGATAGATAGATAGATAGATAGATAGATAGATAGATAGATAGATGATACTTTGGTCACTTAATGAGAAGAGAGGAGTCCTTGGAAAATAATTCTGTCTGTCTGTCTAGCTATCTACGTAGCTATCTATCTATCTACCTATCTTCTATCTATCCATCCAATACAATAGCCATTGTATGTCATTTAAAAAAAAAACTATCTAATAGTTCAACATTTATTTCCTTCATTAATAGAAGGGAGGGCAAAAGAGTGTAATTTTACTATGAGATGGTACTGTATTAAATTCAATCTCACGACTCAATAGGAGTATTTTCGACGCTTATATGCGGGCAAGTGCAGGAGCATCATTTCAATAAAGTGAGGTTTAATTTTCTCACTTAACAATGGAGACCAACTTTCTGTTTGAAAATGGAGTGTGCTTTATTCTCCTAAGCATTCTTCTTCCCCACTCCCACTAAAGTCTAAAGGAAGAAGGCAAATATTAAACGGCAAGGATGAGAAATTGCAAAGGAAAGAGAAGTTGTGTTTAAAATGCAGAGTATTCCTTCCCTATTTTATGATACTTTGAGGGGACAGTCACCTGTTGCAGAGAAGCATGTTGGCTGTGTGAGAGGATCCTTTGTTTCATTCCTAATTCAGACGTGCAATTGTTTTCCTCTCCTGCTCACATGAAAAATCTGGATCCCCAGGTGGGAAGAGCTGCATTCCAGAGAAGCAAGAAACAGCAAGGTTTAGATAGTTTGGCTGGTAGGAAGAAAGTCCAGATAGCTCCTCCTTAGAGGTCCTCAGAGTACATCATAATGATGCTAATGGTTTGCTTTAGCTTGGCAAGATTTCTGTCTATGGGTGAACTGTCTATAGGAAACTGCTCAGAACTATATGCCTGTCTTGATTTTGGGAGATGCATTGAATCATTTATTTATTTATTAAATTTATATACCGCCCTATTCCTGAGAGACTCAGGGCGGTGAACAGCAAAAGATAAAAATACATGTAATACAAACGTTAAAAAACCAATTAAAATATACTAAACACTCTGGTCCTAGATAATTCAAGACATCCCAGTTTAAAACAAAATCAAAAGCAATATAAAGGGAAAGTTAGGCCAGGCCGGCCTGCTGAAACAGGAATGTTTTGAGGGCACGGCGGAAAGTGCGCAGATCCGGGATCTTCATTTAATCATTGAATCATCATTTAACGACTCCATAATCCCTTGCAGGGTGGAGTCTGGGCAACTGAATGGAACTCGCAGAGCGTTTTAATGGCCGGATGCCTTTCCTGTTGCCAACACGGAATTTTGTTCAGCAGATATAATCTCATTGTGCCCAGACAGAGAAATATCAGCCTCTACCTAGGATTGAACTCACAGCCTCCTGATTGTGAGGCGAGAGCTCCACCTCTAGGCCACCGCACCACTCTAGGAGAGATACATTGGGAGATGCATTGAATGCAAGGACACCTGCCATTTTGAAAAATTTGACCTTGTCCTCCTGTCAAATACTTACAATTCAATGGGAGAGCTACTGTAGGCAAGCTAAATTGCTTCATCAATTCTCCCCATGGGCATATCTTTAAGGAGCCTCTGGAGGAATAGAGATGTTTAGCTAGAAGGTCTCAAGTCTTCCAAATTTCTAAGTAAGAGAGTCTTCAATTTATTTCAATTGTTGGTTTGACTCACCTACTACTTTCCTACTTCATAGACAATTATATTAAACATTTTTATCCATGTGGAAGTTGAGATGTGAACAGTGGTTTCCAACTGACTTACAAGAACTAGGGGAGAGGCAATGTGAAGCCTTGTGTGTACTTCAAGGTCAAGAGCACACAAAAGTACATAGATATCAAGGCATTCAACGGATGCTTTGGGTGGCAGTAAAAAAGCATTAATCTCTTAGAAAGTAAAATGTATTGTAGTAAGTAAAGGTAAAGGTTCCCCTGCACATGCGTCCTAGTCATTCCTGGCTCTAAGGGTAGTGATCATCTCCGTTTCAAACCGAAGAGCCAGCACTGTCTGAAGACGTCTCTGTGGTCATGTGGCTGGTATGACTCAACGCCAAAGGCACACAGAGCGCTGTTACCTTCCCACCAAAGGTGGTTCCTATTTTTCTATTTGCATTTTAAATATGCTTTTGAACTGCTAGGTTGGCAGAAGCTGGGACAAGTAACAGGAGCTCACTCCGTTACGCAGCACTAGGTGTTAGGATATGGTGTATGCCTAACAGGTTGTCCAGGCAATATATGGACAATATATGTGTTCTATGACTTTAACTTGAATATGTATTATATGACTTTAAGAGGTACTGCTGAGTCATTGTAATGCTGAGTCATTGTATCCTGACTGGATAAGCTCTGTTGTAACTGTAGTTAAGAAGGGAGCTGAAAGGTAGTCATTGATGATATGCTACCATCGTGTGCGGAGATGCTATCATCGTGGGTGGATATGCTACCATCATGATCTGTTACCAGCGGGAATGTGCTGTTATTATTACCTACTGCTGTTTGTATGGTAAGAAGACTTTTGTATCACTGGACTGATTTGACTGGCAAAGACTTGGATTGTTTAAAAACTATGAGATTGTTTTTCACTACAAAGTAAAAACTTTGATAAACCAGTTTGTATGTATTTTATTCATTGCTCTCAGCACCGTTTCCCTGTGCTCTACGCTCTGCTGGCTGGTTAACACAACAATATCCTTAACACTAGGGATTCGAACCGCTGAACTGCCGACCTTCTGATTGACAAGCTCAGCATCTTAGCCACTGAGCCACTGTGTCCCTTTGTATTGCAGTAGGATAGGCAAAGCCTGGGGGCAGTGTCAAGAGAGGATTCAGCCTGGAATCATTACGTTCCCACAAATGGTCTACATCCATCCACTCTTGAATTCTCTTACCTCTTTTATTGCACCAATTTAGTGATGACCATTCGTTGACCAAATTCTTGTGTATAGACACGAGCAATAAAGCAATGTAATTGGAATGTATCATGTGAGCAGGCCTCTTAAGCACTACAAAGATGATTAGGGGACTGGAGACTAAAGCATATGAAGAATGGTTGCTGGAACTGGGTATGTCTAGTTTAATGACAAGAAGTAGTAGGGGAGACATGATAGCAGTGTTCCAGGGGCTGCCACAAAGAAGAGGGAGTCAAGCTATTCTCCAAAGCACCTGAGGGAGGGCAGGACAAGAAGCAATGGGTGGAAACTAATCAAGGAGAGAAGCAACTTAGAACTAATTTATTTTATTTATTTATTTATTTATTTAATTTGTATACCGCCCTACTCCCGAAGGACTCAGGGCGGTGAACTAAGGAGAAATTTGCGGACAGTTAGAACAATTAATCAGTAGAACTATTTGTCTCCAAAAGTTGTGAATGCTCCAACTCAGGAAGTTTTAAAAAGATTTTGGATAACCATTTGTCGGAAGTAGTGTAGGGTTTCCTGCCTAGGCAGGGGGTTGGACTAGAAGACCTCCAAGGTCCCTTCCAACTCTGTTATTCTATTCTACTCTAAACAAAGTGGTATATAAGTCTAAGTGCTATTGCTAATTATAGGGACAAATGGACTTTTCCGGGTATAACCCATAATTCTTCTTGATGATCATTGTCCATTTGTCCATTGATCTATCAATTGTGGGGTTTTTTTTACTTCACTCATACTGGTTAAGCATAGTTGTTTCTGTGTTCCATCACTAGCTTGCATCACATAGTCAGAATAATGTGCAAATTTTGATAATTTCCACATTATCAAAATCCACTTAATCCACTCAAAGGAACATTCAGTCTTTGAAAGTGGAAGCCCATTGTTGCTTCTTGAAGTCTCACTTGACTAGCCAACTGACCATATGATCCAACCATCATTCAGTCAAAGTTTGAAAATTCTGCTTAAAACAATTACATTTTAACTCATAGATACCATAAAGACTAACAACCAGGGGTAAAATCCAGCAGGTTCTGACAGGTTCTGGAAAACCGGTAGCAGAAAGTTTGAGTAGTTCAGAGAACCAGCAAATATCACCTCTGGCTGGCCCCAGAATGGGGTGGGAATGGAGATTTTGCCGTATGCTTCCCCTGGAGTGGGGTGTTGTGGTCCACCCGCAGCCTGTGGAGCTGGCAGCAGAGTCAGACAGTGATGAGGCTGAGGAAGAACATGGGCCAGTCCTGGAGGCTGGGGAAGGCCCAGATGAGGACTCTGCGTCAGAGGCAGAGATGGGGTCAGGGCCATTGGGGAGTGATGTGCAGACTCCGGAGCCTCCAGAGGCTGACAATAGAGAGGCAGAGGAATAGGAGGAGCCTGTTCCTAGTGCATGTATGAGAAGAGCTGCCAGAAGGCAGGAGCAGCTAAAGCAAAAAGGACGACTCGGGAGTAAGGCCAAGAGATGATTGGCCGCTCCCATAAGGCTTAAAAGACCAGCAACGACTCTTGGGCTCTTTGCCAGAAAACAACGTTGAGAGAATTGTTTCTTGTTTCACTGTATTCATTTCTTGTCAGTGTCTTCTGCTTCTGAACTTTTGCCAAGAGAAGCCTTTGGCAGTTTGCCTAATTATCCCAAGGTCGGAGATAAACTGAGGAATGGTGTTTTGAAGAATTTGCTTTAATTTAGTTTGGACTACGCTGAGTTCCAGCTGAGTTCATTCTCAGCTGTTCTAATAAAGTCTGTTTGTTTTTGAACTGTTTGTATTTAATAGTAACTACTTGGGCCTGGGTCACAACATGGGGTGGGAATGGAGATTTTGCAGTATCCTTCCCCTGCCATGCCCACCAAGCCATGCCCACCAAGCCACACCACGCCCACCAAGCCATGCCCACAGAACCGGTAGTAAAAAAAATTTGGATTTCACCACTGCTAACAACTATAGGGCTGCTTTTATGTGAATTACGGTGAAACTGACAAAAGAACAATACATCCTGGCTATTTAATAGAATTTTGATTAAGGATGAATAGACTCTTGAATAATAGAGTTTTGGGAAATATATTAGACCTTTCAATAATGCACTAAACAGTGTTAAGCAATTCATCTTAATCTGTTTATTCCAATTCCAGAGCAATAGATATATTAATCTTGAAAAATGTATTACTTTTAGGTATATTTGCCAATGACCAATACTTTCATTCATATATTAATCAGTGCTTCCCCTACAGTGTCAGACTAAGTGAATGTCTGTGTAGGAAACTGCATATTTTAAAGAATAGTTTCCAGCCAGAATTTATAGAAAAGTCAAACCTGGAAATGTCTTTCTTTCTGTGTGTATGTAATTTTCTTCGCAACAATATGAAAGTGATTTGTCATTGTCTTTGTACAGGAGATATATATATATATATTTGCTGATAAAGAAATAAAGGGAGTCTAGTATAGATCTATTTCAAGCTATTTAGCTCTCATCCAAGTAAGGCTAGCTGATGAGAGCTAAATAGCTTGAAATAGATCTATACTAGTCTCCCTTTATTTCTTTATCAGCAAATATAAATTTGGTATTATATATATATATATGCATCCTTATGAAGTTTCAAAACCAACAGTCTTCATCTGAGGTACTTAGAAGATCCAACATATCTATTTCTGCAGAGTACGTCCAGTTGAAATCAATGGGAGTGTCAGTCCTGCCCCAGTTTGGTTCCTTAAGGAAGAAAGACCCTCGACTCCATTCTGTGTGAAAGGTTTACTTTACTAGAAGCCAAGTGGGTTACAATCTAGCAAAGTGAGGGCTGAAGTTCATGTGCCAAACTTTCCCTGCCTTGTTCCTCTCTAGTTCCTCCCCCTGCTGGTTCCTTATTGTCCAATCATATTTGAATAAATTAAATTGTTTTGGGAACTGTCTGTTCAACGGCGGGCTGGTTGGTGAGCCCTTGCAATCCATTCCCAGTGCTCTGACTGTTGTGACTTGCCAGCTGCCAGTGGAACTGGTGGCAGACTCAGACAATGAGGAGGTTGGGGAGGAACTTGGGCCAGTTCTGGAGCCTGGGGAAGGCTCTGATGGATGCTCTGCATCAGAAGCAGAGATAGAGCCAGGGCCATCCGACATTTCCCAGCTGCCTTCGGAGTCAAAAATAAGTGGGGAAGAAGAACAGCTGAGGCCTGTTCCAGATGTGCGTATGCGCAGAGGTGTCAGGAGAGGAGAACAACTGAGGAACTGGGGCTGACTTGGGAAAAAAGGCACACATTGTTGCTGAATGGCCCCTTCCTGGCTAGGGAATAAATAGAAGGAAAAGTGGAGTGGTGGTTGCAGGAGACAACCGTTCGTATTTCTTTCGGAAGATTTGCTTATGATGGTACATGTGTTGTGGCTCCGTCCTCCGAGCCTATTTTATTGGAGGAAGAAGGCTCCGAACATGAAGGAGAGGAGACAGCCAGGCCTCCCTCTCCAGGCCCCTCCTCTCTGGCAATGCCTCAGGTGTCTCCTGAAGGAGAAGAGATTGGCCAGGAGCTAGGTGTTTCTGAGCCATCGGATAGTGACGAAGAAACATTGTGGTTGGACCCACGCCAGCGTTGGAGAGACAAGCGTGAGCAGCAGAAAAGGAGGCGTGCCAGAGATTAAGCTGAGTCACTGGACCGCACCCCACAGGCTATAAAAGGGAGTGTGGTGGCCATTCGGACTCTGTGACGGACAAAACTAATCTCTGGCGAGTCACTTTGCACCTTTGGACACAACGCCTATTTGCTGTGGATTTCATTACAAACTTGGACTATTCAAACTGTGTGTATTTTTGTCTGTGTTATCGGAGTAAAAAGTTCTTGGCAGGCAGCCACGGAGTTGCTGCCAAGTTCCTTATCACTGACGATTGAGTGTTTGAAGAGTTTATTTAACCCTCGGCTGGCTGGTTGGGTGCGGGGACAGAACAACATGCCTCAGAGACTTCTTGCCAGGAATTAATTTACAACTTTGTGACTGGAAGCTCTCAGCCTGGCAATTATCCAAGGACTGATAAGGTCTGTTATTGCAATTAACCCTTGGCAGGATTATTGCCTGGACTTTTCTGTGTGTGAATGCCATGAATTTACAGTAGTTAAATAAAGAGGGGGGGGTTGGGGACAAGGGGTTCTGTTTCTTGGTTCTGCTGGGTCAGAACATTGACCCTGAGATGGTGTCTCTTTAAGGTACGATGAGTAGTTAGCCTTCCTCCCTCTCAACTGGCTCCCTCCCTCCCATAGTCCATGGCAGTGGTGAAATCCAAATTTTTTTACTACTGGTTCTGTGGGCATGGTTTGGTGGGCGTGGTGTGGCTTGGTGGGCATGGCTTGGTGGGCATGGCAGGGGAAGGATACTGCAAAATCCCTATTCCCTCCCCACTCCTGGGGGAAGGATATTGCAAAATCTCCATTCTCACCCCACTCTGGGGCCAGCCAGAGGTGGTATTTGCCGGTTCTCTGAACTATTCAAAATTTTCGCTACCGGCTCTCCGAACTTCTCAAAATTTCTGCTACCAGTTCTCCAGAACCTGTCAGAACCTGCTGGATTTCACCCCTAGTCCATGGCAGACTGGCAGCTAGAGAATGCGAAGCTCAAGCGTATGATGGCAGTTCTGACTTCTGACATCTTCTGAATACAGAGTTGCTTTGTAGAAATACCAAAAGGATTTCACCTGGATTGCAACCAGTCTGTAAAAGGCAATCTACCATTATATCTTCTCTATAAATCATTGTCCTAACTGGGAATCACTATATAAGTCAAGCTCATTCAACTGATTATTTTATTCAGCTTGATTGAAATTCCTTGCCGGCATCTGCCTCTGAATATTCTCTCTTCCACTCCAACCTACAACCCACAGAACACACTTTAATTAAGGTTAGCTGCAATGAGAGTAATTAATAATCGGGAGATTAATTGCTAAATCATGATTGGGAGATGGCCACTAGAAAAAGTTGTAAATCAAAATTGAGCTGCAAAAGCAGCAAGTTATTAATTGTCGACCTGCCTCTCCTTCTCCTTCAAGAAGGTTTTTTTTTTTTTAATTTTATTTTAAAGGAATCAAATGTTTAGGTACAGTATTAGATGGAGATAGATTCCATGCCATTGTAAGATAAGGAACAATGAATAATGCATCAGGAAATTGATCATGGCAATATGTACGCTAAGATTTTGATGGAAATGGAAAGATGACATTTCTAGGGAAAACATACTGCTTTGGGCATATCCAAATGTCATATTTCCCTACCTTTGACAGATAAAACAGACTTGGATAGTTATTTTATTTATATTTCCATACCAATCAAACTCTTGTTACTTTATGGATTTCTGAAGATTAAGGTACACTATGCCTCATTGCCCTTTAATAACCAGCTCTGATTAAAACAAGAATGAATCATTCCTCTAGCTCTCTTCTTCTCTCTCTTCCTTTTTTGAGAATTAATAATCAACTCTTCAAAATAAAACTCACCGGAAGGATCCGGATCCAGATCCAGGTGCTGTACATTACAGCAAAATAGCAGTGTGTTTTCCTGCAAGTATATTCGCAATCTGATTTTACTCCTGGGAATTAAATAGTCTTTTCTCCTATGAACTGTTGTGACCTAGGCTCACTTAGTCATTACAGGACACAATTTAGTCTCAAACAAAACTATTTTACTAAAACAGCTGAGAATTACTTCATTCCCAGCTTAGTCCAAATTAATTCCAAAACAAGACCTTCATAAAAAGACCTTCAGCTTATCACAAACCTTTATCTTCTTTGGCATCCTGCCAAAGGCCTTTCTTGGCAAAGCCCCATGAAGTTCAGAAACAAGAGACGCCGACTGGAAAACCAATTTAGCAATGTTGCTTTCCTACAAAGAGCCCAAGAGTCTTTGCTGCTCTTTTAAGCCTTCTGGGAGGGGCTAATCGTCTCCTGGCCTTACTCCCGAGTCGTCCTTTTTGCTTTAGCTGCTCTTGCCTTCTGGCAGCTCTGCGCATGCGTGCACTAGGAACAGGCTCCTCCTGTTCCTCTGCCTCTCTGTTGTGTGACTCTGGAGGCTCTGGAGCCCATGCCTCACTCCCAGATGGCCCTGGCCCCATCACTGCCTCCAACACAGAGCCCTCGTCCGGGCCTTTCCTAGACTCCAGGATTGGCCCATGGTCCTCCCCAGCCTCCTCACTGTCAGATTCTGCTGCTAGCTCTGCGGGCTGCTGGCGGACCACAACATGAACCTCACACATAGAGCTCTAGACAGTACATGGAAACTAATTATATATAATTAATTTCAATGGGATCCAAGGACCCTGGTACATATTATTTTTGGAATTAAATTCTTCTATTGGAAAAAAGAAGAAGCCAAGAATGGTTTTAGAAAACAAGGGAGGGATGGAGCAAGGTAAGGCTTTAGTGTTTCTTTCTATTTCAGATTAACAGAGTTGGAAGGGGCCTTGTAGGTCATCTAGTCCAACCCCCCACCCAAGCAGGAGACCCTACACCATTTCTGACAAATGGCAGTCCAATCTCTTCTTGAAAGTCTCAAGTGATGAAGCTCCCACAACTTCCAAAGGCAACTTCTGTTCCATGGGTTGATTGTTCTCACTGTCAGAAAATTTCTCCTTATTTCCAGGTTGAATCTCTCCTTGATCAGTTTCCATCCATTATTCCTTGTCTGGCCTTCAGGTGCCTTGGAAAATAGTTTGACCCCTTCCTCTCTGTGGCAGACCCTCAAATATTGGAAGACTGCTATCGTGTCTCCCCTGCTCCTTCTCTTCACTAAACTAGCCATATCCAGTTCCTACAACTATTCTTCATATGTTTTAGTCTTCAGTCCCATAATCATCCTGGTTGCTGTTCTCTGCACTTTTTCTAGAGGAGACTCTAGAAACATCTCTACATAATAGTGTGGTGACCAAAACTGGATGCAGTATTCTAAGTGTGCATAAAGTAATGCTATAAAGCATTACTAAGGCTTTATAGAGTGATATATTACCTCCCTTGATCTTGATTGTATCCCTCTGTTAATGTAATTTAGGATTGCATTGGCTTTTTTTGGCTGCTGCTGCACACTGCTGGCTCATATTTAGCTGGTTGTCCACTAAGACTCCAAGATCCCTCTCACCAGTTACTGCTATTAATCCTGGTTTCACCCAGTTTATATGTGTACTTTTGTTTTTTCTTGCCTAAGTGTAAGACTTTTCTCTACATTGAATTCCATTTTGTTAGATAGGGCCCAGTGTTCAAGTCTGTCAAGATCCATCTGGATCTTGAGCCTATCTTCTAGGGTGTTGACTATTCCTGCCAGCTTAGTATCATCTGCATATTTCATAAGTTCCCCTTCTATTCCCTCATCTAAGTCATTTATGAAGATATTGAAGAGTATTGGGCCTAAGACAGAATCTTGTGGTACCCCAGAGCTTACTTTCTTCCATGTAGATGTAGGCCAGTGGTGGGTTGCCCCCGATTCAGATGGGTTCGCTAGAACTGGTAGCAAAACTGGCAGGAGGCTCCGCCCACCACCCCAGATGTCGTCCTAGGCAACCTGCACATGCGCAGAAGCTTGGCGCGCGCATGAGCGAAGCGAGCGCAAGCACGATCCCATTGCAAACTGGTAGTAAAGGTAAGTAGAACCCATCCCTGATGTAGACCCATTAAGGACTACTCGTTTCCTTAATAGCAGCTCCTGTGAACAGGAAAGAAGAGGGAAGAGGCTTCGAATGGAAGAGTCTACCACAGTTTGAGTCTCTGCCCAGCTGTCTGTCTCAGGGTGAACATCTACGATGCATTCCTGTTGTGACAGGCTCCCGAGCCTGTCCTCACGGAGGAAGATGACTCTGAAAGTGATGGGGAGGAACTGACAAGGCCTCCCTCTCCAGGACCCTCCTTTCTGGCAACGCCTCAGGTTCCAGCTGAAGGCCAGGAGGAAGGCATGTCGGAGCACCCACTAATAGGGAGTCATGAAGATCAATCTTGGATTGATCCCAGGAAGCATCAGAGGGAGAGGCGTGCGCAGCAAAGGAAGAGGTGTGGAAGGGCCAGAGATTGCTGAGTCACTGAGCCATGCCCCACAGGGGATAAAAGTGGGTGGGGTTGCTCTGCAGGCTCTGTGACGGACGAAACTGCATATCGTGAGCATTCAGAAAGTAGCTGCCAGAACTTTGATCTGCCAAAGAATTCAGGTCGGCTTGTAAAAATAAATTACTGGTAGACGTCTTTTGCTCGTGTGTCTGCCTATGTGAGGTGGGGGGACAGAACAATTTCCTAGACCAGCGGTCCCCAACATTTCCAGCTTGGTGGCCCAGTCCAGCACAGGTGGGGAAACGTGTGAGTGGCAGGTACACGCACATCTGCACTGCTCCATTTGTGAGTGGCACTCATGCAAATGGAGCTCCGTGTGCAAGCGCAAGTGCCCTCCACACACCCAAGTAGCGCTTTGTGTCCATGTGCATGCTTTCCCGCCACTTGCACGACTGGAGCTTCACACATGCGTGATTGTCCTTTTCTTCCGCGACCCAGTTTCAAACAGTCTGAGTTCCATTAGTAGGCTGTGAGCCAGGGATTGGGGACTCCTTCCCTGTACTATATTTTTCTTCAAATTCCCACACATCTTTTATCAGGTGTGAAGAATCAGGATCACACGTTAAGTTTCCGTTCAGAAGATTTATCGATCATGACTATTCACAATAATCTAGTCCCGAGGCGAACCGATAGTGGCGACCTGCGGGTGGGCCTGCCCACCTGCCCGAGCACAATCCCATCCTATATCACTGTGTTTTGTGACTCCACACGCATGTGCAGATGGCACACACGCGGTCATATTTCCGGTACTGGGCAAAACAGTTGCTAGAGTATGTGAAGCCCACCTCTGATCTAGTCAATTAACAGTCAGCACTAAATTGGTGCTGGATAAGAGTTAACAGTATTCATGAGGAGCATTTGTGGACATGTAACGATTCTAGGCTGAGTCCTCTCTTGACTCCTCTTCTCCTCTGACTTTTACTTGCACCTTTTGTATTCATGTCTCAGGAAATTATCCTGCTGACTAAAAAAAGTGAACACGGGGTCCCCTTAATTATTTATTTCCAAGATCCTCCAGAATGTAGAAGTAATGGTGGAAACTAATCAAGGAGAGAAGCAATTTAGAACTAAGGAGAAATTTCCTGACAGTTAGAACAATTAATAAGTGGAACAACTTGCCTGCAGAACTTGTGAATGCTCCAACACTGGAAATTTTTAAGAAGATGTTGGATAACCATTTATCTGAAGAGGTGTAGGGTTTCCTGCCTGGGCAGGGGGTTGGACTAGAAGACCTCCAAGGTCCCTTCCAACTCTGTTACTCCTATTCTATTCTATTCTATTCTATTCTATTCTCTATTCTATTCTATTCTATTCTATTCTATTCTATTCTTCATTCCATTATTCTATTCTATTCTATTCTATTCTATTCTATTCTATTCTATTCTATTCTATTCTATTCTAATAAAAAGATAATATTGTTAACGTCATGAAAACTTTGTCTAATCTATCATAAGTGTTGAAACCAGTTTTGGGATGGCTCGGATGCTGAGCGAAGGAAGGTGATTTCCTAGAATAAACTCTGATGTTATCATATATTATGGTTTGATGGCATGATTATTTTAATCAAAGTTCCCAAGATATAACATTAATCAAGCTGCTTCTTTGACAGTTTGTGATCTATGGGGGTGATTCATTACTTCACAGTAAGAGGAATAATAAATCAAATACTTGATATAAACAAAATTGTGGAGATAATAGTTAACTCTGCATTTAATTCAAAAGAAGGCATGCAACATGTCCATACTATTTTTTTTTTTTAAAAAAAGGCAGTAAAACTACAATTGGGACTAAGAAACTCAGTTCTAAACCAAAAATATATGATAATCCCTTCATTGTCCTTCAGACTTCATTACAGCTTTATCCCAGACCTTAGAAATCAATGTGATTAGCAAAACCAAAATTAAGAAGCATGAACAAGTCTGAAAAAGTTCACAAAAGATTATCTCAATTTAACATGTTCTTTCTCTGAGACACAGTTTTGGATATCCTGCTAGAAAGTCAATGTCATATATAACAATATGACAAAGTTTCAGGCAGCAGCATTACTTTTCTTGAAATCAGTGTATTTGTTTGATTGATTTTAGACCAATTGAGGTGGGTTGGAACTTTCATGCATATGTGTGTGTGTGTGTATACATACATACATACATACATACATACACATATATATAGATACACACACACACACACACACACACACACTCGCTAGATGCCCATGCTTCGCTAGAAAACTATGTGATCAGGTGTGATTGACACTTTAAATTGACACTTAAAGCCTGAAACTTAATGTAGAATGTGTAACTCGGTAGCATCAGAGCGTATTAATATAAGGGAACTGGCAGTTGGAACAGAGGTGTAGGGGGAGTAGAATGTTCCAGCCTGCAGACCAGATGAGTCATGCGCTGGCCACGCCCACACCTGGTTTAGTGAAGGAGTAGCATCAGAGCGTGTTAATATAAGGCAACTGGCAGTTGGAACAGAGTTCTTTTCAGGTAGGGAGGGGGAGTAGCACATCTAACTCCGTAGCATCAGAGCATGCGAAAATAATACTATATATGAAATACTAATGATCTGATGGTCATTTCAAAAAATCCTTTCTTAGCGAGCACCTAGAAACCAAGAGGAACATACATGCCCAATTTCAAGTTTGCAGGCTTTACGGTTCTGCAGGAATATTGTTGGGGAGCAATAGGCTGATTCTGTAAACAACTTAGAGAAGGCTATAAAAGCACTGTGAAGCGGTATATAAGTCTATTGCTATTGCTATCACCTTTGTTCCACTTCTCTGCAAATTTTCCAGGGTCTCCACCGGAGGCAATGTTCCAAGTGCAGTCTCATCAGTGCAATATAAAGTGATACCATCTCTTCTTGTGATGTTGGATACTATCTCTCTGTAGATGCAGCCCAGAACCACTATGACATTTTTTGGCAGATGCACAGCATATTGTTGTGACCTTAGCTCATTTAGTCATTACAAGACACAATTTAGTCTTAAACAAACCTATTTTATTATAACAGCTGGGAATTACTTCATTCCCATCTTAGTCCAAATTAATTCCAAAACAAGTCCTTCAGAAAAAATCCTTCAGCTTATCACAAACCTTTATCTTCTTTGGCCCCCTGCCAAAGGCCTTTCTTGGCAAAGCCCCACGAAGTTCAGAAACAAGAGACACCGACTAAAAAAAAAATGTAGCAATGTTGCTTTCCTACAAAGAGCCCAAGAGTCTTTGCTGCTCTTTTAAGCCTTATGGGACAGGCCAATCATCTCCCAGCCTTACTCCCAAGTGGTCCTTTTTGCTTTAGCTGCTCTTCCTTCTGGCAGCTCTGCACATGTGTGCATTAGGAATAGGCTCCTCCTATTCCTCTGCCTCTCTGATGTCTGGCTCTGGAGGGTCCGGAGTCTGTGCATCACTTTCAGATGGCCCTGGCCCCGTCTCTGCCTCCAACGCAGAGCCCTCGTCTGGGCCTTCCCCTGACTCCAGGACTGCCCCATGGTCCTCCCAGCATCCTCAGCGTTCGATCCTGCTGCCAGCTCCGTGGGCTGCTGGCGGACCACAACACATATTGCTGTCTTTCATTGCTAGAAAAGATTTTCTTCAACAACCATATGGCCTAAGGAAGGAGTCTTTCTGATAATCCTAAGGTTTGCCGTCCAATTGCATCCACTGAAAAAAAAATGAGTAGTTTTCCTCTGGAATAAACAAAAGTCTTTCCTCTTTTTTTATTAGAGATATAAAGAGCTTTCCTACGTGGTTTTGCTTCGCTTTTGGCACCGAAAGTGAATAATTATTACAGACCAGATGGAATTTATGAAAAGAACAATGAAAGTATTGAAGTGTTGTAAATGATATTTGCCAAGCTGACATCTTCTCATAAATTGCTTTTAAGGTGATTAAAAGAATTTCCCCTATTATAGACAGATTTTTTTTTAAAAAAAAATAATAGCTGCGCTTAATTGTTTTCAAGCAGTTCAAACAATTATTCGGTGCTTTTAAGAAGAATCAACTGCAATCTTCTCCTTCTTTTTTCCAAATTAAATGACAGATTGACTATGTTTACTAGAAAGCATTAGATATCGTACATCACAAATAGTAGCATAGAACTGCTGGACATAATATGGTGCGTTGAATAAGGATGATGACCTTGAAAGAAATATGTAAGAATGATTTCTTAGACAAAAGGGGCTTAAACAGTTTTAAGTCTATAGACATTAATGACAAGATGTCATTCAGAAGTGATTCAGGTGACATGGCCAGGGGTGTGATTCAGCAGGCGAACTGGTGTTTGCAATCCCGTCCAATATCGCTGTGTTTTTTGACACCGCACAGATGCGCGGATGGCGTGCATGAGCAAATTGCCGTGTTTTTTGATGCCACATCCATGCACGGATGGCGTGCATGAGCGAATTGCTGTGTTTTTTTTTTATTGAAAAGTTTTACAAAAAAAAAAAATTCCCCAGTATTCCCCCCACCCGTTTTCCCTCCCCCCCACCCTCCCTTCCCCCCATCCCCCCATCCCCCCCTCCCTCCCAGACTTCCCAGAGCAAAATACAGGGTATTTCAATTAACAGTCATAAGCTAAACTAACCTAACTATCCTTAAACTACCAAATCCCCCCCCCCCCGAAGCCTTAACTCCACTATAGATAACGTAATACTTCTAAAATTTAACATTCGTTCATAAGCTATTTGATATTTTCTTGTCTGATACTTATTTTGAATATAGTCAATCCATCTTCTCCATTCCGATATATATCTTTCTTGTGTATAGTCCTTCAAATACACTGAAATTTTCGCCATTTCCGCTAGATTCGCTACTTTCAATGTCCAATAGTAGGCAAAAAGTCCTTCTTCCAGTATTGCGCTACCAACAGTCTAGCTGCTGATATTAAATTTAAAATCAATTTAGTCTCTAATGCTGTACAATCCATAGTTATACCCAATAAAAACAATTGTGGTGTAAATTTCAACCTTTTTTTCAGGATGTTCTGCATCACCCATCAAATTTTTATCCAAAATGCTTTGATTTTCTTACAAGTCCACCATATATGATAATAAGTTGTATCATCACATTCACATCTCCAACATTTAGCTTGCAAATTTGGGTACAAACATGATAATTTTTTAGGATCTAAATGTCACCTGTAAAACATTTTATAAAAATGTTCTCTTAGGTTTTGTGCTTGTGTAAATTTAACATTTCTAACCCAAATCTTTTCCCATGTTTCTATCATCACTGGTTCCTGAAAATTTTGTGCCCATTTTATCATACAGTCCTTAACCAATTCTGTTTCTGAATCTATTTCCAGTAATGCATTATACAACCTTTTAATATGCATTTGACTTTGATATACCCCAATGCGAATTGCCGTGTTTTTTGATGCAGCATAAGTGCTCACATTTTCGATTCTGGGTGAACTGGTTGTTAAATTACATGAAACTCACCTCTGGACACAGCCCTAATTCACCTAACAATAAGGAGGAAGCAATATAATATAATCAGCCGTGCAAGATTCTGTTGTTATGGCCATTCTCAGTAAAAGTCATTTCAGCCTTCCTAGGGAATTGATTTCCTGACCCAGACTTCCTACTGGGGTTGACATAAGGTCTTAAAATTATATTCTTCTTCTCTCCACTTAAGTTATACATTGTTCATTGCCCCTTAAAAAGAAGTTTTAGGTGACGTTCACAATGAAGTTTGTGAGAGTGTATTTTGCCTAGAAAAGAGAGGAGAATAAGGAAATGAGTATTTTAATACAAGTGCTATCCTTTCCATGGTTGTCAAAGAGAGACTGGCCAAGCTAGGGGGAAAGAGTCAAGCGAGGAATTAGTCTGCAATCTCTACATAGACACAAAAGGGCAAAGTCCGCCCCCCCTTGAATGCCATTGAATTCACTGCCAGTCAGTGAAGATTTCTGTGTCATGGGTATGAACAAGCAAGTACATAATTGAACTCTTCACATGTGGATCACATCGCAAGTGCCTGGATAGCTCTGCAGACAAGGCACTGTAATTTAACACCAGCTGTCTGCAATTACTGTAAGTTTGAATCTCACCAGGCTCAAGGTTGACTCAGCCTTCCATCCTTTCTAAGGTAGGTAAATTGAGGACCCAGTTTGTGGGGGCAATAAGCTGACTTTGTATAAATATACAAAAGTATGAAGGCTATTGCTTAACACACTGTAAGCCGCCCTGAGTCTCCGGAGAAGGGCGGCATATAAATCAAATTTTTTTTAAAAAAGTGCCTACAAGTAGTTAAAATAATGTGACAAATTATTTTTTTCTTGTTAAAACTGATTGATAAGGAGGAACTAAATGTTGCTTTCGTACAGGACTATCTCCAAAAAGCACCCTGTGCAAGACAAACAAATGTTTTCTTTTTTCTCACTATTTCATTGTAACTAAGGGTGCATCTCATATTAGCTGCTGATCCAGTTCTATAGAAGAATTATTGAGTCTGTCATCTGCACCTCTATAACTGTCTGGTTTGGCTCTGCAACCCAACAAAACAGACACCGACTTCGGAGGATAGTTAGAACTGCAGAAAAAACCATGGCTACCAACCTGCCTTCCATGGAGGGCCTGTATACTGCACGAGTCAAAATGAGGGCTGTGAAAATATCTACAGACCCCTCACATCCTGGACATAAATTGTTTCAACTTCTACCCTCAAAACGACACTATAGGGCACTGCACACCAGAACAACTAGACACAAGGAAAGGTTTTTTTCCCCCATGCCATCACTCTGCTAAACATCAAATTTCCACAACAAACTATTTAGTAAGATTGCATTACTATTATTCTTCTCATCCTTCCTAGTACCTATCTCCTTCTCTACTTATGACTATAACTCTGTTGCTTGTATCTTTACAATTTGTATTGTTTTATTTAGTTTCCTAGTACGATTTATGTTGATTGCTTACTTAGTATCCTATGACTATCACTAAGTGTTGAATTTTATGATTTATGATGAATGTATTTTTATGATGTCTATGATCATGATTTATCACTTATAGCTTTTATGTACAATGAGATGCCTATACACAAGAATCTAGTCAACACTAAGTTGATGATAGACACGAGTTAATGGAATTCAAGAGGTATTGGACCAGTGGTGATGTCAGCACTCCAAACTACATTCGTTCCAGTGCTGACATAAGGAGGAGAAGAGGGGGCAGCTGGCAAGAGGACGCTTGACTTTTCACCTACTTATTTTCCCTGAAGATAATATCCCCTAGGAGATGCGATGGGAGGGGGGACATTCCTGGGAGCTGAAGTAGTAGATATGGGGAGAGTGATTTGGAAGATGGCCAATGAGACGCAGAGAATTGGGGAACGGAAAGGGAAGGTTTGGGGTCAGGAAGTCAGTGTTGGCTACGATGAGTCGGGGACAGATTGTCGTTCTTAATAAATGAAAGATTTCATCAAAGACTATTTGTTTGGAAATGCAATTTATTTGAGATGACACCGAAACCTGACAGGTGAAATGTAAAATTTGTTACTACCGGTTCTGTGGGGGTGGCTTGGTGAGGGAGTAATGTGACTGGGTGGGCATGGCCAACTTTTTTTTTTTTTTTTTACTTTTAAAAGCATTTTTTCTACAACCTCTTCGGCCAAAGAGGTTGTAGAAAAAATGCTTTTAAAAGCCTCTGACGATCCCAGCTGAGCCGTGCGATCATCAGAGGCTTTCTTTTTTTTTACTTTTAAAAGCATTTTTTCAGCTAGAGAGGTTGTAGAAAAAATGCTTTTAAAAGTTAAAAAAAAGAGCCTCTGATGATCGCACGGCTCAACTGGGCATGTGGGGGGGGAGGGATTTTTGCTACCGGTTCTCCAAACCACCTGCCACCATCGCTACCGGATCAGGAGATCCGGTCTGAACCGGGAGCATTTCACCCCTGCTGTGATCATGATGTCAGGTTTCAAAGTCGTCTCAAATAAATTGCATTTCAAACAAAGTCTTTGAAGTAAAACTCCCATTTATTAAGCACGACATTCTGAATCTGACTCCAATTGCAGCCAACACTGACTTCCGGGCCCAAAACCCTCCCTTTCCGTTCCCCACTCCCCTGCACTCATTGGCCATCTTCCAAATCACTCTACCCCTATTTACTGCTCCAACTCAAAGGAATTTCCCCCCTCCTATCCCATCTCCTAGGGGATATTATCTCCAGGGAAAATAAGTAGGTGAAAAGTCAAACGTCCCTTTCCAGATGCCTCCGCTTCTTCTTCCTATGTCAGCACTAGAGTAAATACAGCTTGAAGTGCTGACACATGATTTATCACTTATAGCTTTTATGTACAATGAGATGCCTATACACAAGAATCTAGTCAACACTAAATTGAAGATAGACACGAGTTAATGGAATTCAAAAGGATTCCAAAAGGATTTAGACCACTTATGGGAACGTAATGACTCCAGGCTGATTACTCTCTTGACTCCACCTCCAGACTCTGCCTGTCCTTTTACTACTATGCACTTCACTTTCTAAAAAAGCGATACTTTTTAGTTGCCACCCAAAGCATCAGTTGAATACCCCTGTAATTTTGTGTGTTCTCTATGACCTAATTTCCCTTCAAAATAAATCATTGCCTGTGTGCTTACTAGAGATAATTATCAAGATATCCAACTGCCAATATTCTGTGTTCCCTTGAAACATTAATATCACAACAGATATTCATCAATCTCAGAGTACATGTAATTGTAGTATGTAAAATATAGAAACTGTAGCAGTACTAAACTGATGCTAGATAAGAGTTAACAGAATTCAGGAGGGGTTGGATTTGAGGGAACGTAACAAGTCCAGGATGGCTCCTCTCTTGATTCTGCCAACCCAGGCTCTGTATATCCTCCTTCTACACTGAGCTAAAAATTCATTCTGAAAGAATTCTATTCAAACCTAAAGCCATTAAATTAAGGCACTGTGCTCCAAAAATATAAAAGGCTAAAGTAGAACCTGAATTTTTGGGTGATCCTTATTTTGTTAGTTGTTCAAGTTTAGCTGAACAAATGCCATTGTGAAGTTTCCGAAAGATGCCCTAATTAATTCATGAGCCATGAGCCGAACTTCAAAAGAAATACAGTCATTTATTAGGAGAACCATTTTGGCAATATTCGGATGCAGTTAGAACTAATCCCACGTAGATTTACGTTCCCCTATGACCCTGTTCTCTCCCCTCCTCTCTGGCCGTGTCATAAATCACATTCTCCGATTAACCACTTTGGCTGGCTGTGAAATCCAACACCCTCCTTCTGATTGTGGTCAGGAAGACTGTATGGAATGCACTTCAGTTAGGGAAATCAATCAGCTCTATCAGTTCTCCCTCCCTCCTGCTCATGGCAACTTGAAAGCTTTGCAAGTTGACAGCCATGCTTTATCCTGTCTCTCACCCATATATTTATCCCATTCCAGAGCAGAACCTGATGGGGCACAGTGTCCTAAATATCACACTTATATTTCAATGGAATCCAAACTAATTCCATTATTTAAGGGTTAACCTAATAATGAGAGTTGGAGAAACGGTGTGAAATCTGGAAGAATATTACAAAATGGGAACCATTTACTTCCTTCCAACTTAAGTGATGTGTGCCATTAGAAAATATGTTGCAGCCTCAAGCAAGGACATGTTAATTTGTCTTTATGTTGACAAGTTTCAAAAAGGTCTAAAAATGACACTGAGATTTAAAACACACAGACAGACAGACATTTTGCCTTGAGGAACAAATAGGAGACAAAAGAAAAATGGAATAACCCAAATATTCCATTTCTGGATGCTTCAGCCAAGGAGAAGCTGCCATTTCCCTAGAAATTAATATTTTTAATACAATTTTATTAAGAATTTTAATTACAAAAGTAAAATCTAATATAGACTACACCTAAAGAGAAGATAATAGAAATAAGATAGATAGATAGAGAGATGGATTATTAGATAGATAGATAGATAGATAGATAGATAGATAGATAGATAGATAGATAGACAGACAGACAGACAGACAGACAGACAGACAGACAGACAGACAGACAGACAGGATTCTTTATTGGCCAAGTGTGATTGGACACAAAAGGAATTTGTCTTTGGTGCATATGCTCCCAGTGTACATAAAAAGAAAAAAAATACATTCATCAAGAGTCATAAAATACAAGACTTAGTGATAACCATAGGTTACTAATAAGCAATCAAATCCTACTAGAAACAATATAAATCATAAGATACAAGCAACAAGGTTATTGTGGAATTGGGATCGTAGAAACACCCAGGATCATAGAAGAGTTCAGAGGCAGATGCATAAATAAATGTCTTAAACGTATTTATTCATATAATAAATCATATTAATTATGTACAACAGAGATAAAGACTCATGAGGAACAAACATGAAAAGAGAGAGATGGAGAGAACAAGGTGGAAAAGGTTGGAGGGGGTTTTATACTCAGGGTAAGCCCCTCCTTTCCACATAGGGGTGGAGACACTCTCTGCCTCCACTGATGTCTATATGACATATGTGCCAATGGCTTGCAAATACTTGACAGTTATAGTCATAAGTGGGAAAAGACAGGTAATACCCTGTTTTCCCCAAAATAAGACATCTCCTGATAATAAGCCCAATTGGGCTTTTGAGCGCATGGCAATAAGGCCAAGCGCTTATTTCAGGGTTCAAAAAAATATAAGACACGGTCTTGTTTTCAGGAAAACATGGGTAGGAAGGATGAGAAGAATAACAGTAATACAGTCTTAGTAAATAGTTTGACAGTGTTGTGGGAATTAGTTGTTCAGCAGAGTGATGGCATGGAGGAAAGAAATGTCCTTGTGTCTAGTTGTTCTGGTGTGCCGTATAGCGTCGTTTTGAGGGTAGAAGTTGAAACAATTTATGTCCAGGATGAGAGGAGTTTGTAGATATTTTCACAGCCCTCTTTTTGACTCAAAATCAAAATTTCATTTTTTCCACCTCAGGCACAAAGTCCAGAAATGGTTTCCAAGTAGAAAGAAAAGTAATTGTGGCTGTTCCTTCTTTAAACAAAGCAATCAATTTAGCCAACTTTGCTAACTCCATCAACTTTGGCAGCCATTCATCCATTGTAGGAATCAAAGTGTCCTTCTATATTTAGTGAGCATCTTTGAACACAGGTGACTTTGTGGAAAGGTGTCATATAAATTAATGTTTCATCCCATTTTAGTTACTATCACTACTGGGGGTAGAATCTCTACATATACCATATTTTTCAGAGTATAAGACACATCTTTTTCCCCCAAAAAAGAGGGTGAAAATCATTATACTCTGAATGTAGCCCCATCCAGCTTCTCAAATGGAGGTTTTAGAGGCTGAAAAAAGCATCAGAAATGAAGCTTCAGAAAAGAAGCCTCCAAACAGAGCTTCAGAAAAAAAGCCCCCAAACAGCTTCAGAAAAGAGCCTCCAAACAGAGCTTCAGAAAAGAAGCCTCCAAACAGAGCTTCAGAAAAAAGCCCCAAACAGAGCTTCAGAAAAAAGTCTCCAAACAGAGCTTCAGAAAGAAGCCCAAACAGAGCTTCAGAAAAAAAGCCCCCAAACAGCTTCAGAAAGAAGCCTCCAAACAGAGCTTCAGAAAAGAAGCCCCCAAACAGAGCTTCAGAAAAAAAGCCCCCAAACAGAGCTTCAGAAAAGAAGCCCCAAACAGAGCTTCAGAAAAGAAGCCCCCAAACAGAGCCCCAAACAGAGCTTCAGAAAAGAAGCCTCCAAACAGAGCTTCAGAAAAAAAGCCCCCAAACAGAGCTTCAGAAAAAAAGCCCCCAAACAGCTTCAGAAAAGAAGCCCCCAAACAGAGCTTCAGAAAAAAAGCCCCCAAACAGAGCTTCAGAAAAGAAGCCCCAAACAGAGCTTCAGAAAAGAAGCCCCCAAACAGAGCCCCAAACAGAGCTTCAGAAAAGAAGCCTCCAAACAGAGCTTCAGAAAAAAAGCCCCAAACAGAGCTTCAGAAAAAAAGCCTCCAAACAGAGCTTCAGAAAAGAAGCCCCAAACAGAGCTTCAGAAAAGAAGCCCCAAACAGAGCTTCCAAACAGAGCTTCAGAAAAAAAGCCCCCAAACAGCTTCAGAAAAGAAGCCTCCAAACAGAGCTTCAGAAAAGAAGCCCCCAAACAGAGCTTCAGAAAAGAAGCCCCAAACAGAGCTTCAGAAAAGAAGCCCCCAAACAGAGCCCCCAAACAGAGCTTCAGAAAAGAAGCCTCCAAACAGAGCTTCAGAAAAAAAGCCCCCAAACAGAGCTTCAGAAAAGAAGCCCCCAAACAGAGCTTCAGAGGCTTTTTTTCTGAAGCTCTGTTTCAGAAATTTCAGAGGCAGAAAAAAAAGCAAGGTGCAGAACTCACAACCAGGGAACCTGTTGCTAAAATTCACCTCTGGGAACAGCTGATTGGGGGTATTCCAGGAGGCAGATCCACCTGCCAATCAGCTTTTTTCTTATTTTCCTCCCCAAAAACTAAGGTGTGTCTTATACTCTGAAAAATACGGTAATTAAGATGAATGTTTTACCAAAGATGTTCTTTCTTTCTTTTTGTTTCAGATTCTACCAATACTTGTAACCAATATTCTATTTAAACAATGGCAGATGGATACCTCCAGGTTTATATGGCAAGGGAAAATTAATGTTTCATATGGCCTAATTTAATTTGTAAGCCTGAACAAAAAAAAATAAACATAGGCCATCAAGTGTGTAATTTAGCCTTAGTGGAAAAATGACCTCCCCGTGTCTCTTGATAACATGGCAACTCTGCCAAAACTTTTCAACTTTAATTGTCCAGCATTCCAAAAAATGTACCTGTCAATTCTGGTATTTCAAAGCCCTTTTTGAAAACGTTGTGACAAATGGTTCAACCTATCTCATTTGAGCACTTGGATGCTCTCCTTCCCTGTACAATTTATCAGTCAATTTATCCATTGAGTTTAAAAAAAAATTGAACAACAAATAACAATGTTCTTGCATATGGAATGGAGCCCAAAGCTATGGTTATCAGCTGATTTCTCTGGCCAGTGAAACCTGGCAATTACATCAAGCAAATAGAGATGGAAAATTCACTTGTTCTGAACAGAGAGAGTGAAATTCCATTCAGTTAGAAACCCCAGATTTAGCTAGCTACGGTTGACATCACATCTTCTTCTTCCGTGTCCAGATCAGAGGTCGGTTTCAGCAGGTTCTGACCAGTTCTGGAGAACCGGTAGCGGAAATTTTGAGTAGTTTGGAGAACTACGGCAAATACCACCTCTTGCTGGCCCCACCCCCATCTATTCTCTGCCTCCCGAGTCGCAGCGGATCGGGAGGAAATGGGGATTTTGCAGTAACCTTCTCCTGGAGTGGGGTGGGAATGGAGATTATACAGTATCCTTCCCCTGGAGTGGAGTGGGAATGGAGATTTTACAGTATCCTTCCCCTGGAGTGGAGTGGGAATGGGGATTTTGCAGTATCCTTCCCCCAGGAGTGGGGAGGGGATGGAGATTTTACAGTATCCTTCCCCAGCCATGCCAACCAAGCCATGTCCATCAAGCCATGTCATGCCACGCCCACCAAGCCACGCCCACACAACCAGTAGTAAAAAAATTTGAATCCTACCACTGGTCCAGATCAAACTATAGACTCTCTACATGAAGCCTCCTTCTTGGCTTTATCATTGGCCCAAAATAAGTTGTTGTCGTTACCTGTTTCTGGTACCTTATGATTCTTGACGAATATATCTTTTCTTTTATGTACACTGAGAGCGTATGCACCAAAGACAAATTCCTTGTGTGTCCAATCACACTTGGCCAATAAAGAATTCTATTCTATTCTATTCTATTCTATTCTATTCTATTCTATTCTATCTATTCTATTCTTACTCTACTCTACTCTACTCTACTCTACTCTACTCTACTCTACTCTATTCTATTCTATTCTATTCTATTCTACACAATCTGCAGGAACAAGCAACTTGGAGAACAAACTTCAGGAACCTAATCCAATGTGAAAGCAGTTTCAAGAAAAGAACTCTTATATATAGTGCTGGATTATTTTAAAGAAATGTATTTCTCCTGCCACATTATTAGAATAATGGCCAACTGAATTGTCTCTTTCTGCTTCATTTTCGAAACCACTAATATTCTCCTTGGCAATCTTGCAGTCAACCCCTCCTCTCAAAAAAAAAAAAATGGTTTTTTTTCCCTGCACCCTCGTCTTTGCTACTAAGCTAAAAAGTTTCTTTCTCTGATTGTTTGTTTATGTATTTCTACACTGTTCCTACTTCAGCAGTTTCATGCCTGACCTTTCCCAGCAACTTTCTAAATCATAGGCAATTATATTTCAGAAAACCTGCTTACTTCTCGGCTGTATAATTTTAATATGAAAGCCAGTTCCCTTCTCGTCCTTGTAAGAATATTTAAAAGAAAACCTTCTGGGTTTAAAAATGCATGCATGTAATCAAATAGGTAATCAGTTTGAGAGACATGGATGGATGGATGGATGGATGGATGGATGGATGGATGGATGATGGATGGAAGGAAGGATGGATGGATGGATGATGGATGGATGGATGGATGGATGGATGGATGATGGATGGATGGATGGATGGATGGATGGATGATGGATGGATGGATGGATGGATGGATGGATGGATGATGGATGGATGGATGGATGGATGATGGATGGATGGATGGATGGGAGTTTGAGGGACACAGAACAGTGGACAAAGCTATGACAAATTAGCTAGAGAAGTACTTAATGCTCCGAAAATCTTATGTGTGATGACCCGAGGCATGGCACGAAGGCAATACAGCCAGAGAACCAGTATGAATTCCTTTATTGGCATCAACTTTGCTCCCAACATCCCATTTACTCTTCAGCCTGGAGAAAAACTCTCTCACAAACCTGCAGCAGCTTCTGGCTGCAGATACTCCAGTCCAAATACTGTAAGCAGAATGACTGCTATCTATCACTCCAGCAGGGCAAGATAATGAGTCCCAGAAGCGAGGAATAATTCCAGCAGGACAAGATAAGCACACGGAAGCATGATACTAATTCAAACAGTCAGGAGGGAATGTCAGGAATGCAGACCACAACTCTCAACACTAGATGAATTCAGTGTTTGTTCCCGACAAATGCCTTCCAAACTGCCTCTCCTTTAAACTCCATCCCCAGGTGTGCCTTGTGAAGGGAATCAGGGCCTTTTCCTTTCTCATAAGCCACGCAACCCACGTTGCTCTCTTCTGCATTCTTCCCTGTGCGCCCTAGGATGAGGAGGCAGTGGGCCTTGGTCTTCATCTGAATGACCTCTCCCCTGCTCTACCTCTCCCCTGCTCTGCCCAGCCTGACTTTGCCCTTCCCTAGTTTCCTCCACAGCCAACAGAGCCACTCTCCTGCTCTCTCTTAGCTGTTCATCTTCCGTCTAAGATACAGACTCCGACAGGGGCATGACCCTTATGTGTATGAGAGACAGTGTTTTCAAAGGCTAGGAATTACTAAATCATGACAGATGAAGAGCAAATGGTTTTCCCCCTACGTGATCATGAACATGGCATTGAATAGATGGTGGCATCAGATTAACATCTGCTGAACTGTCCCAAAGGTGTTTTTATTTTTTCTCTTTCGAAAGGCAACTGGACTTTGTTTTTCTTTGAAGACATTTCACTTCTCACCCAAGAAGCCTCTTCGTCAACCGACAGAACTGGAGAAGCTTCTTGAATGAGAAGCAAAACTTCTTCAAGGAAAAAAAAAACAAAAAGTCCAGTTGCCTTTGAAAAAAAGTACCATGACCTGGATGACTGAGAATTTCCACAGACATTTTGCTGAACTGATGTATGTCAGCATACTAATGAGAAGACCATATCCTGCAAAAAAAACCAAAAAACACCACCATAAGTGGAAAGGAAATCCCTAGGGGGAAAAAAAAATCTTTTAAAGTTATTTTTTAATTTCCTTCATCGAGTGGTGCGGTGGCCTAGAGGTGGAGCTCTCACCTCACAATCAGGAGGCTGTGAGTTCGATCCTAAGTAGAGGCAGATATTTCTCTCTCTGGGCACATTGGATAAAACATGGATAGTAGAAATAACAGATTACGAAGTTGAATTAGAACCCATTTTTTTTTAATTAGGCATGATTAAAAAGAACATTAGAAATGATATAAAATATTTAATACTTTACATAATTACAGCGGCTAAATTAGCGGTAGCATAACGTTGGAAAATAGATCGATTGCCAAGCTAATATAAAAGATATACACATGTGCAGAAATGGACAAATTAACTTTAGAGTTACAGGACAAGGAGGACTCAAAATATTTTACAATATGGAATAGATGGTACCAGTGGATAAATCAGAGGAGGGGAAATGGGTAGAGATGAAATTCAGAAGAAATGAATATAATTAAAAACTGCACTGTCAGATGGATAGAAAATGAAATATGTCACTGTATGTTTGTATATATGTATATATAATAATAAAAATTAGTTAGTAGGTGAAGTTGTGTACTGTATATGTAAATTTGTTTCTTGACTAAGAGAAACTTGTATGTTTTAAATGTTTTTAAGAATGAATAAAGTTTTTTTTTTTTTTAAAGAGAATATATCTGCTGAATATAACTCTGCACTGGTGACAGGAAGGGCATTTGGCCAGTAAACATTCAGCTCCATTCAGTTCTCCAGAACTCCACTTCAAAAAGGATTATGGGGTCGTTAAAAGAAGATAATTTAATTTCCTTCATCCTGATCTTGATTGTTCCAACAAGCTACCCAACTCAATGATTAACTGCTAGGACTTGACAAAACTGTCCAATCTGGTTCCATTCAATTTTTCACGTTCAGTTCTCAGAATTATTTAAGAGCCTTTTCTCTTCTTTTCTTTACCAACAAACAAATAAATAATAAAATACCGCCATTGATGGGCCATTTTCCAGTATGAGCTGTACATTCTTGTATGCACTTTCCCTAGCCAACATAGTTTTACAAGCAATAAATGTTACCAACATATCGTGAAGTTATTTTCATGTGTTGTGAATGTGTGTCTACACATTTTGTTCCTTTCTGCCACATTACCATTTAATCTTTCTGAGGGAGAACCTCACCACACTTTAAAAAGAAAAAGAAAGGAAAAAAAAAAAACCCACTAAGAATATTATACTATTAAGGCATTTCTATTCATATTGAGACATGAAAATGAGCTACATTTGCATCATAATGCTAATGGAACCAATCTTCTCCCTCCCTATTAATAATTATGAATGCGTAATATTTTCAAACGCAACAAAAACAATTTAATACAATAAAAGTAGCTTTAAGTAATGAACAACTCTTTTCTTATTTCTTTTAGGAGCAACCACAGGCTCCTTTCCCGCAACTGGGCATTATAATTATTGTTAGAGGTTATTTGGATTTAGACCAGAGATTACAGATTTGGGTAATTTTGCCCTGCGTGGTGATGCATCAGAAATGCATGTTTAGTGTCCTAATTTTGCTGTCAAAGAATTCTCTATTTTCAGGTGAATTTATTAGAAATTGGATGATAAGTATAAACAAGGCAGGAGGTCATTTTCTTGGCTCTTGTTGAAAGAAATATCCATCTGGTTCAGTTCCAAACTGGGAGAGAGGCACTGGAGACAAAATGGAGGATGGAGGCTGATTGGAAAGAGTCCATTTATTGATGAAGCAGAAGCACATGGGTGATTCTGGGCAGCTGACCACATAGAGTTGAGAGTGAGGGGTATTTATACCTTCTTTTGGGCTTTGCACTTGAGCTTCCTGTTCCTGTGCAAGAACATGTATTCTATTAGCTATTGTTGGAAGAAATATCCTTCTGGGTTCTGCTCCAAGTGGGGAAACAGACACTGGAAACATGGAGACTGCTTGGAAAGATGGTTTAATGGTGGACAGGATCAATGGCTTGAGTTCCTGAACAGAAAAGGGGCAGATACAGTAAATCCTTGGGTTTTTATGCTCTCTCTGGCTCTGCATTTCTTGGGGCCCCGAAAGAGTATCCTGATTGGTTGTCAGACTCCCAGGGGGTGGGGGTGTTAGCTAGCCTTGCTGGCTGATGGTCACATGTGCTTCCCAGGTCACATGTGGTGAGTTTCTGCTGCTATTGTGTAGAGGGCTAATTTAAGGTGACCAGATTTTAACATTGGTAAAGAGGGACACTGTGGGCGTGGCTTATTTTGTGGGCGTGGCTAGCTGGTCATGTGACTGGGTGGGCGTGGCTAGCTGGTCATGTGACCGGATGGCCATGGCTATGTCTATAGGGTAAGGTGAACAGATTTTAACATTGGTAAGAAGGACACCATTGTGGGCGTGGCTTATTGTGTGGGCGTGGCTTGGAGGCCATGTGACTGGGTGGGCGTGGCTACCTGGTCATGTGACCGGGTGGCCATGGCTATGTGTATAGGGACTACTCAGAGGGCTGAAAAGTCATTTCTGACAGGTCCTCACCTTTTGACTGGTCCTCACACTTATGACCATCCTCACATTTATGCCCGTGCAGCATTCTTAACAACCATGTCACTCATTTCACAACTGCTTCTCTTCAACAAGGTGACAAGATAGGGCAAAAATGTAAAATGTGAGGACAGTCGTAAGTTCAAGGACTGGTCAAAAGTGTGAGGACCAGTCAAAAATAACTTTTTCAGCCCTCTGAGTAGTCCATATGCACAAAAGGACTAACCAGAGGGCTGAAAAAAGTCATTTCTGACAGGTCCTCGCACTTTTGACTGGTCCTCACACTTATGACATCCTCACATTTATGCCCGTGCAGCATTCTTAACAACCATGTCACTCATTTCACAACTGCTTCTCTTCAACATGGTGACAAGATAGGGCAAAAATGTAAAATGTGAGGACAGTCATAAGTTTGAGGACTGGTCAAAAGTGTGAGGACCAGTCAAAAATAACTTTTTCAGCCCTCTGAGTAGTCCATATGCATTAAAGGATTACAGCAATAGAGAGGGATGAAGGAAGGGAAGGGAAATTAGAGTAGGAGTGAGGGTAAGAGAGGGAGGAAGAGAGGAGGAGAAGGAGAAAGGAAGAGGAAGTAGGGAGGAGAAAAAGAGGGTGGGGGGAAGAGAAAGTAAGAAGGAAAGAAAAGAGAGAGGTGGTAGGTTTGAGGAGAAAGATTGCTGTACAATAAAAAAGATGAAAGGGAAGAAAGCCAACCCCAAGCAAATATAAAGATATTAAGATAAAGAATGAATTGTTAAACTTTAAAGAATAAAAGAGAACAAATATGAATAAATAGCAATAATTAGAAACACACATACAAACATACAATGTATTTTCTTTGAACAGAGTGTTTGGTTGGTTCACAAATTTAAACAGTGTTTAGTAATTTCAATTAATTTACAATTTCTATATTTCCTTTTTGCCATATTTATTCCTCATCTATTTTTTTAAAAAAACCAATATTACCCTTCATTCTCATCTCTAATCTTAATCAAATTCAATTTTTCCCTTCTATTCTATATTATACCCCTTCCCATTGTCATCTATTTTTATATCCATCCTCACATTGTTTAATTATGTAATTATGTAATACAGTTGTTTAATACAAATTCAACATTTTAATATAAATCAATTAGTTATAAAACTATCTTTTTTGTATATTAATCAATATGAACATGAATATTCCAATTATTTCCATGCAATCCAATTTCTTACAAATCAATTAATTATATTTACCAATAATAATAAACCAAATAATTTCTCCCATATATTCCTCCGAACCACAACTTAACCATTTCTGCTTTCAACACAATATACAATTAATAGTATCTCAATTATTACAATTCCCTAGTTAAATACAGCTTTTTTTCCTTTGTGTTTTAAAATCTTGAACTCTCCTCCTAAATTTCCCATTGTTTGCAGTTTTTCACCTATCTTTTTTGGGGAGGAAAAATAAAAATAAAAATAAATCTCTCTCTGGCTCATTTTGTCACGCTGCACCAAAGACCCTGGTTTCGGTTTCGTTTCTGAAGCTTAGCTAGGGGGAAAAAAACTGCTTTACACTGATTGCCTGTAGGGCGGCCCTTTGAAGCCCCGGGCAAGAGTTTAAACAGTTTTTTTTTCTTCTAGCCATCAGCTGGGGCTCAAGAAAAATCGGGACTTTTTTGAAACGCCGCGGGACGCGGGACAAATTGCTCAAAAGTGAGACTGTCCCGCCAAAAGCGGGACGTCTGGTCACCTTAGGCTAATCCTATCTTTATTGGATCTTTGGCAATTCCTACTATGGCTCTGCCTGAAGGAGGCAGATCTTTGTTATGTAGAATAGACTGGCCCAGGCCTTAATGGCCCATTGACAAAGGGTGGGGGGCAGGAAGGTGGGAGCTGCTTTGTCTGTAAAATATGCTTCTCATATTTCTGCCTTTTTCATATTTCCTAAAATATTTCACTCTTCCAGGAAAGGGGTGGGTGCTAACTTCCTACACTGTTATAGGGTCATTGCTGGCTCTGTAGGTTGACTGAGCCCCCAGGTTTGGTTGAAGTTTGGACTGCTGATGCAATGAAATGCAATTGGCGTTGAGCAATTCCTATTGTGGCTGTGGGCTAATCCTACCTTTGTTCAGAACTTGCTGCAGGGAATTTTTGCCTATGAATAGAGCTACCTATCTCTTTATATCTTAAGTGCTGACATCTGCTGTGGGCTATTAAGGAAGGTGGGGCCTGCTTTTTCCCTCTAAGAAAAGACGTTTCTCCATTTCTCATCCAGGGAAATATAATATTCTTCCTTTTTTAATATTTCTCAAAATATTTCATTCTTCTGGGAGAGGGGTGGGTGCTAACTTTCTACACTCTCTTATACTCTTTATGAGGTTTATTTAAAAAAAAATTTAGCCCTTTTATATGCTTTAATATACTTGTTATACAGGTATAACACACATAGAGGCATCTAATATCAGAGTTCAGTTTGGGGCCAGATTTGTTAAACGTTAAGAATCCAGAGAGATTGTCTTGTTTTCTTTTACATCCCTGAAAGGAAGGAAAAGGTTAATGCCAGCATGGCTAAACTTGTTAAGGTGGTGATAATAATAATAAAATTGGAACATAGCAGCTCTTATTAAGTCTTATTGGTCCCTCTGGGTGACACTTGCTCTTTTCTGACATTGCAAAATATCCTGCACATTTTCATTTTATAGGCAGCCATAATCATCCTACAGCTGGGCAGTCCTACAAATGAATTTTATAAAACTGAAGACACAAACGCATACATGTATGATGTTGGGGAGAAAAAGAGAGTGACCTATTGCAACTCCTGCCCTCAGGAATGATCCCCTCCCCTCTAGATTTGTGTGGTTCCTATCCTAATGTAAGGGATGCGGTGGCTCAGTGGCTAAGATGTTGAGCTTGTTGATCAGAAAGGTCAGGAGTTCAGCGGTTCGAATCCCTAGCACTGCGTAATGGGGTGAGCTCCCGTTACTTGTCCCAGCTTCTGCCAACCTAGCAGTTGGAAGGCATGTAAAAATGCAAGTAGAAAAATAAGGACCATCTTTGGTGGGAAGGTAATAGCGTTCCGTGCGCCTTTGGCATTTAGTCATGCCGGCCACATGTCCACGGAGACGTCTTCAGACAGCGGTGGCTCTTCGGCTTTGAAACGGAGATGAGCATCGCCCCCTAGAGTCAGGAACGACTAGCACATATGTGCGAGGGGAACCTTAACCTTCATCTTTATGCTTATGTAATTCAGGAAATTCTTGAAGACCTGTCATTGGGGATAGAGTGATCGGTTTGGCTTGGTTTCACTTTTATGACTTGTTGCATTGTTTTCTCTTAAGAAATTAGATTTATTTATTTATTTATTTATTTATTTATTTATTTATTTATTTATTTATATTTCTATGCCGCCCACTCTCCGAGGACTCTGGGCGGCTTACACCAAAGACAGTATACTAAATAGCATATTGCCCCCTAACAATCTGGGTCCTCATTTTACCCACCTCAGAAGGATGGAAGGCTGAGTCAACCTTGAGCTGGTGAGATTTGATCCGCTGATCTGCTGAACTAGCAGTCAGCTAAAGTAGCTGCAGTATTGCACCCTAACAACTGCGCCACCTCGGCTCATAAGATTATTAATAAACTACCAAGAGATGTTTGAGAGTGTTTATATAGTTTGCCCTGTGAATGTTGATGGAACAGTAGATTTCCCCTTGATAGTTCTTTGATTATTGTTTTCTCCTTGATGGTTTGTCTGGGGTTACTCCCTGCTTATCTGAGTGTTGTCTGCTGTATAGGATGTATGTCCTGTCTTTTTGTTGCTTTCTTAGCTTTTTTATTGTGTAAACATGATTTGTAAACAAGGAACCACTCTGCTATTTATTGTAGTAGGCAGATATTTTTTTCATGCTTGCTTAATGTGAGAATAGAGTCTGTTTCAAACACACAGGTGCATTTAATAATGTCCCACTAGCTAACACCTTCAAATGAAAACACCAGATCTTCTCTAAACTCTAGTAAGGTAGCCAAATTTTACCCAATTGTCTTTCTTTTCTTTTCTTTTCTTTTCTTTTCTTTTCTCTTTCTTCTTTCTTTCTTTCTTTCTTTCTTTCTTTCTTTCTTTCTTTCTTTCTTTCCCATTATCTATCTATCTATCTATCTATCTATCTATCTATCTATCTATCTATCTATCATCTCTCTCTCATCTATCTATCTATCCATCTATATCTAGCTATCTATTTATCTACATCTATCTACCTACTACCTACCTACTTACCATCTATACTTATCTGTCTATTTATCTCTCTCTCTCTCTCTCCATACATACATCCGACCAACCAACCACCCGTCAATCCATCCCTACATTCGTCTATCTGTCCGTCCATCCATCTGTCCATCCATCTGTCTATTACCTATCTATTTAAATTCAGCTCTGTATTTTTTTTCTTTATATGCTTATTCCTGGCCTTTCAGCTGTTAATAAAGATGGAATCTTTGATTGATCAATCAATTGATTGATTGACTGTACCCTGTTTCCTTAGCCACCAGAACAAAAATAGTTCACCGTAGATAGGTTTTTTTTTTCCCCAAAAAATATTTTCCCATTAAAAAAAAAATACAATGGAATAAATGACGATTCTTTGATTTTTATTTCCTTGGTTTGGTGTTCATTGCTTCTCGGTTTTTTTATATGGGGGAGGAAATTCTCATTTGTGCATAATTGTCCCCATTCTAAATTACTTGAGAAGCTTTGATCACATTTTTTCTCTATGATTTATTAAAATGGCAACCGTGTTTCATCTCCTTTTTTTATATGCCAAGATGTTTCTGGCAGCGTCTTGAATGTTGGAATTTTGCTTAACTGTTAGACATTAATAATTTAGTTTTATCCGGGGAGAAAAGGGGAAAAAAATCTTTGCGAAGCTGAGCTATCCTCCGACCTCACGTTTTTAAAAGAATATGCAAGATTAACTGTATCATAGCTAGTAGTAAAAAAAAAATGGAATTGTTTGTGAGACAGTATTGGGAAGAATTCTCATGCGCTTATAGGTGCAAGATGCTAATCAACAATTCAATTTCTTTCCATAATAAATGCCAATATGTAATGCCAGTAAATGTAATATAAATGCCAGTAAATGTAATATAAAGAAATAATATTGTATTACATGATATGTGACAGAATGAAGCTTCTATGTATCTTGCAGCTGTTGGTTTCAGAACAATCTGTCATCTAAGATCAATCTTTGCTTTGCTTTAAAAAAGACTACAGGTAATCCTCAATTTATCATCATCATCATCTTTTAACAACCCCATAATCCCTTGCGGAGTGGAGTCTGGACAACTGAATGGAGCTAGCAGAGCGTTTTACTGGCCTGATGCCTTTCCCGTCGCCAATGCGGAGTTTTGTTCAGCAGATATATTCTCATTGTGCCCAGAGAGAGAAATATCTGCCTCTACCTAGGATCGAACTCACAGCCTCCTGATTGAGAGGTGAGCGTTCCACCTCTAGGCCACTGCACCACTAAAGGTAACCCTCAATTTATGAGTTCATGAAGTTCATTTATGAGTTTTATTAGTTGATTGCCTTGGAGATTGGATCCCAGATACTGAAAAATGTCCCAACTTCTTTGGGTTTTCTCCACTGATTTGAATACAGGTATACATATACAGGTATACTGTATATGATGGTTTAAAATAGCAGATTCAATGTTTGAAAGGTTTATTGCTACTCCTTCATTCAAAAAGCTATTTTGGATGCACATATAAATTGCGTGTCCAATTTTGACCAGAACATTGGATATTTCAACTCTCAAAAAGTTTTGAAAATTGAATACATATGGATTTATAAATTCCAGACATCTGCAAAAATCCTCATGTTCAACAGTAAACATTCATAGGCACTCATAACTCATACAAATATTGTTTCTTTCACAAGCAAGGTTGAATATTTGTCGGATAAATAAGCTGGAAATTGATTCCTTGTTTTTAGACAATTTTTTTGCAAGCTGAAGTTGCATTCATGCTGTGAGGCTGAGAATGTAGAGAACTCAGTTAGTTGTTCTCAAAGGATTCAAGTAGCTGAAAAGAACAATAATAATAATATATTTTTTTTCAAAAAAAAAAAACCCAAATCACTCTGCATAATAAAATTGTTCACTGTTCCCCTGTTATGAAGCTTCAGTACTTGGTGGCTTGTCATTTTTAAAATGAAGTATTTAGGTGGCATTTACAAAGTTAGGCTGGAACAATATTGAAATGCTTCCAAGACTGAAGACTGAAGTGAGACAAGAATAAGTTTAAGGAGATGAAGAATAAATATACAAGACGGATACATACACTGGCTCTTAAAGCCCAGATTTACACAGAAGAGTCACAATGGCTTACTCTTATTACTCTTAACTTTCTGATAAAAGTTCTTCTCCAATCAAAACCCTTGTTACAGCCTTTAAGCCAGAGAAGACTTTAAAAATAACCCATAATTATAAAAAAAAAAAGAGCAAGAGGGAGTCAAGCTAATCCGCAAAGCACTTGAGGGGGTTGAAAAGCTCAATAAAATCACATGCCAGCGGGTGTCACACATTGGTGGTTGTGACGCATATTTTGAGTGACAGGGAGTCGCAGCAGAGGGGTGAAAGAGCCACATGCGGCTCTAGAGCTGCAGGTTGCTGACCCCTGTTCTAGGCAATTTGAATTGATGCATGGTGTGGGGATGTGTGTGTGTGTGTGTGTATGTGTGCATGCATGCGTGTGCATGAAAGCCTTAAATAATATAAACGAAAAAGAGTTTCTGTTTCTCAGGTATACCTGAATCTGCAGTTTTTTTTGTTGGCACCTAATCAAAAATATGTGCAGAACTGCCAAAAGCTAGCATAATATAATTAATGTTTTGGCCTAGAAAATGTAGAAGCTCTTTTTTTAAAAAAGGCCATGTTATAGCATTATAGATTATGCAGGTTAGAGTAATTAAGAGTAGATTCAGCTTGATTTCTATAACCCTGTAAGGTAAAATATTATACCGTGGATTATAGACAATTACAAAAGGTTTGAGCGATTACCATTTTTTTGCAATGCCCTAGCATTGCAAACTCAAAACGAAATTGGCTGAACTTATTGTTGGGGCCAATCGCTCCATTATTACTTGCTGTAATTTACTTTTGTATACGCAAAATTGTGAATGTCTCAGTCTGTTTACTGCCGCACACTTTTTACGGGGCTGCCGTTGAAGCTGATTCAAGCTGGTTCACCATGTAATTAGTAGGTTCTTGAGTAATTAGGGGACTGGAGGCTAAAACATATGAAGAACGGTTGCTGGAACTGGGTATGTCTAGTTTAATGAAAAGAAGGACTAGGGCAGAGGTGGGTTTCAGCAGGTTCTGACCAGTTCTGGAGAACTGGTAGTGGAAATTTTGAGTAGTTCGGAGAACCGGTAGTAAAAATTCTGACTGGCCCTGCCCCCATCAATTCTCTGCCTCCCAAGTCCCAGCTGATCGGAAGAAAATGGGGATTTTGCAGTATCCTTCCTCCGAGGCAGGGTAGGAATGGAGATTTTACAGTATCCTTCTCCTGACACACCCACCAAGCCATACCCACCAAGCCATGCCATGCCCACCAAGCCACACCCACAGAACCAGTAGTAAAAAAAATTGAAACCCACCACTGGACTAGAGGTGACATGAGACCAGTGTTCTGATATCTCAGGGGCTGCCACAAAGAAGAGCGAGTCAAGCTATTCTCCAAAGCACCTGAGGGCAGGACAAGAAGCAATGGGTGGAAAGTAATCAAGGAGAGAAACAACCTGTTCTGTCCCCAACTACATGCACACACACCAACAGACGTCCAAGAGTTAAAGATCAAACCAGCTGGCAAAATCCTTTTCCTTATGATGACGGAACTTGGCAACAACCTAGTAGCTGCCTGCCAAGAGTTTATTACTTACGAAGAGGAGAGATAACTTCTCCCCACTTCTGGTACATCAAAAGAAACAGCTCAATAATTACAGAATCAATCAAGTCCAAAGATAATCCAGCAAAGTCTATAGCAAAAGTCCGGCAATGCAGAATGGCGTGGAAGCTTTCAGCTTTGTTCGTCACAAGGTTTGACTGGCCACCACACTCCCTTTTATACCTTGTGGGGTATGGTCCAGTGACTCAGCCTAATCTCGGGCACACCTTTTCTTCTGTTGTGCGCGCTTATCTCTGCGATGCTGGCGTGGATCCAGCCAAGACTCATCTCCCTCATCACTGTCCATTTGTGGCTGCGTGGACGTGCTTGGCCCCGGCCCTATCTCTTGCCCTTCGGTGGACACCGAAGGCATTGCCAAAGAAGAGGGTCCTGGAGAGGGAGGCCTTGCCAACTCCTCCCCTTCACTCTCGGAGTCCTCTCCTGCCGATGACACAGGCTCAGGTAACGGAGCCACAACACAACCTAGAACTAAAGAGAAATTTCCTGACAGTTGGAACAATGAATTAGTGGAACGACTTGCCTCCAGAAGTTGTGGAAGTTTTTAAGAAGAGGATGAACAATCATTTGTCTGAAATGGTATAGGGTTTCCTGCCTAAGATGGGGGTTGGACTAGAAGACCTCCAAAGTCCCTTCCAACTCTGATATTCTGAATGGTCTTTTAGTAGCTGGCCCATCTAGCGTATTCTCCCTCCCCCCCCTTTTTTTGGCATTCTTTGCATTCTTTTCTTTTCCTTAATAACTTGGCCGCTGATCTTACTTTAATTTTAATCTGAGTTTAAGGAGTTGAGAAACTGTATGCTTTTCAGAGTCAACTTTGATTGGAGGAGTTTATAAGCCTTGAAATAAAATGATGATGATGATATTTCACGTAAAGATTATCTATCTAATAAGGATATGTGAAGGGTGTTTTGCCATGGGAATCCCTTGATCAAAGTGGTCCTAGAAAGTGCTTTGACAGAGCGAGTTAGTCCCTCGCTTCCAAGTGTCAAAATCAAGTTGGCACATCACTTTGATTCAACCAACATACACAGAAACCCGATTAAGTTGTTTCATATTAACTGCTAGCGCTGGAAGTCTTGTATCGTGCGTGGAATTTCTGGCAGAAAGGGCAATTAACTTATGGTTGGTTGAAAAGACCATATAAATTGGGTCCATTTAGCTTGGAAAGATGAACACTAAGGAGGAATGTGATAGAGTTATTGTTCTGTCCCTGTCTCACACACGCACACCAGCAGTCGACCAAGAGTTAAAATGAACCAGCAGACAAGAATTTCCTTTGATAACAGAATTGGCAGCAACCCAGTGGCTGCTTGCCAACAGTCTTTACTTACAAAGGGAGGATTATCTCCTCCGACCGAAAACATCAAAGTCCACAAAAGCCGAAGAATAGTCAAGTCCAGTCCAAAAAATCAGTCCAAGCAGAGCATATAACAAAGTTCCAGAAATGCAGAATGACTTGCTAGCTTTCAGTTTTGTCCGTCACAAAGCCTGAATGGCCACCACACCCCTTTTATCCCCTGTGGGGTGTGGTCCAGTGACTCAGCTTAATCTCTGGCACGCCTCCTTCTCTGCTGCGTGCGCTTGTCTTTCCGACGCTGTCGGGGATCCAGCCAAGACTTATCTCCATCGCTGTCTAACTGCAGCTGCTTGGAAGTGCCTGGCTCCTGGCCTATCTCTTCTCCTGCGGAAGATACCTGAGGCATTGCCAGAGAGGAGGGTCCTGGAGAGGGAGGCCTTGCCAACTCCTCTCCTTCACTTTCGGAGTCTTCTCCCTCCGATAAGACGGGCTCGGGGGTTGGAGTCACAACAGTTATAAACCATCATGAAAACATTTTTTAAAAATGATCCTGTGATCCCTTGCATTGGGGTGGAGTCGGGGAGATTGAATAGAGCTGAGCATTTACTGGCCGGATGCTTTTCCTGATGCCTACATGGAGCCCACAGCAGATATTTTTCCTTTTACGCCCAGAGAGAGAAATATCTACCACTACCTAGGATCGAACTCACAGCCTCCTGATTGTGAGGCGAGAGCTTCACCTCTAGGCCACCACGCCGCTCGCCATGAAAACATAAATAATATGAAGATATTTCCCCCTTGCTTTCTCATATTTTTTAAAAAAGAGTTATCCATTTAAACTAAAAGCAGAAATAAGTCCAGGATTTTGGAAGCATTTTTTTTTTATTATTTAGTAGATATTTAGCTACAGAATTCATTACCAGCTGCTTCAACACTGGCAGATAATTTGCAAAGGGAATGGAAAACGTTCAAGGAAGATAGTGCCAGCAATGGCTACCAATATAGAATCATGAAACCCAATACTGGCCGCTGGGAAACAACAGTGGGGAGGAACTACTACCCTCAGTTAAACCTAGTGAAATCCCCGAATCTATTCCAGGGTGACCTGGAAAGGCTTAAGCTTCAAACACAGAGCATCTCTGACGTTCTTGTGTCTCTAACCCAGGGATCCGCAACCTACGGCTCGGGAGCCGCATGTGGCTCTTTCATCCCTCTGCTGCAGCTCCCTGTCGCTCAAAATATACGTCACAATCGCCAATGTGCGACACCTGCCAGCACGTGATTTATTGAGCTTTTCAGCCCATTTTTTTTTTCGGAGTTCAAAATGTTTTTGTTGCATGCAGAAATAAAAATTTGTTTTCTCTGTAGCATTTCATAAATGCAAGACACTATAGCTTTTTTATACAGAGCATAAAGGTAAAAAATGATATATGCAGTGCAGGGGTGGGTTCTACTTACCTTTACTACCGGTTTGCAACGGGGTCGCGTATGCGTAGGTTGCAGATGATGACACCCGGGACAGTGGGTGGGGCCTCCAGCCAGTTTTACTACCGGCTCTTGTGAACCGGTCTGAACAGGGGGTGTTGTGGCTCCGTTGCCTGAGCCTGGGCTATCGACAGATGCAGACTCTGAGAGTGAGGGAGAGGAGTTGGCAAGGCCTCCCTCTCCAGGACCCTCATCTCTGGCAATGCCTCTGGAGGACACCGAAGGCCAAACGATAGGCTCAGAGCCAAGCACGTCCCCGCAGCCACAGGTGGACAGCAACGAGGAAAATAAGTGCTGGCTGGACCCTCGACAGAGGCGCAGGGAGAAGCGTGCGCAGCAGAGGGGAAGGCGTGCCAGAGATTAGCTGAGTCACTGGACCACACCCCACAGGGTATAAATGTTGTTGTGGTGGACGGTTCAGTTTGTGATGAGCAAAAACTGGAAATACTCCATGATCTCTGCATTACTGGACTTTGCCTGCTTTATCGGACTGCATTTGGATTAATCCTTGTATTATTGACACTCTGCCTGTTTTATCGGAATTCTGCAGTCTAATCTTTGTTTTGTGTGAGTAAAGTCTGAATTGGCAGCTAGCCACTGGGTTGCTGCCAGCTTTATCATCAAAGAGTTTTGTCGTGTGGCTTATTAACTCCGGGCCGTCTGTGGGGGTGTGTGCGTGGTACGGGGACAGAACATCTGGAGCCACATGTGGCTTTTTCATCCCTCTGCTGTGGCTCCCTGTTGCTCAAAATATGTGTCACAACTGCCAATGTGCGACACCCAGTTTAGCGAAGGGGTGCGAAAGTTGTGATACGTCACATGTCGACAATGTATCAGCACTGCTTTTGTGGGAGATGGGATGAGGGAATATTTTGATGTATTCCATTATGCAGTGGATTTTTTAAAAAATGTTATAAGCTGCCCAGAGTCATCTATGTGTGAGTTAAAACAGGTTAAAAATTGTACGGAAACAGAAATTTAATGAGATGCTGAGGGATGGAAGGTATGACCAGAAGATTCCCACTGTGAACAAAGAATATAAGTAAGAGATGTTGCAGTATTTCATGGATGACAGAACTTTTTTTTTATTATTATTTTTTACTGGGTAAAGAATTTTGGAAAACTGGAACAAAGTTCTTATGGAATAATAATAAAAAAGAAAGTCTGACGTATAACAATATACATCCATGCATGAATTAAATAGCTACATTTATAGACTGATTCCATTAAAAAAATCATAGTTTGAATAGGCGTTAACACTTTGTTAGGTTAATCTGTATTGGCCAAATCACACAAATAACTATCTATGGAAATTCTCTGTCATCCAGGTTAGCCCAAAGCAGGGGTAAAATTCAGCAGGTTGTGACAGGTTCTGAAGAACCGGTAGCGGAAATTTTGAATAATTTGGAGATCCGGCAAATACCACCTCTGGCTGTCCCCAGAGTGGGGAGAGAATGAGGATTTTGCAGTATCCTTTCCCTGGAGTGGGGTGGGAATGGAAATTTTGCAGTATCCTTCCCCTGGAGTGGGGTGGGAATGGAGATTTTGCAGTAACCTTCCCCTGGAGTGGGGTGGGAATGGAGATTTTGCAGTAACCTTCCCCTAGAGTAGGGTGGGAATGGGGATTTTGCAGCATCCGTGTCAGCACTTCAAGCTGCATTTACTCTAGTGCTGACATAAGAAGAAGAAGCGGAGGCGTCTGGAAAGGGATGTTTGACTTTTCACCTACTTATTTTCCCTGGAGATAATATCCCCTAGGAGATGGGATGGGAGGGGGGAAATTTCTTTGAGCTGGAGCAGTAGATTAGGGGTAGAGTGACTTGGAAGATGGCCAATGAGTGCAGAGGAGTAGGGAATGGAAAGGGAGGGTTTTGGGTCTGAAAGTCAGTGTTGGCTGTGATGGAGTCGGAATTAGAATGTTGTGCTTAATAAATGGAAGTTTTTCATCAAAGACTTTGTTTGAAATGCAGTGTATTTGAGACGACCTCGAAACCTGACAATCCTTCCCCTGGTGTGAGGTGGGAATGGAGATTTTTCAGTATCCTTCCCCTGGGGTGGGGTGGGAATGGAGATTTTGTAGTATCCTTCCCTGCCATGCCCACCAAGCCATTCCCACAGAACTGGTAGAAAAAAAAATTGAATTTCACCCCTGTCCCAAAGGTGCTTTTTCAACAAGGAACTGGGCTTCCTTGTTTCAGTTCAGGCTCAGTCAGAGCTGAAGAAGCTCCTTGGATGAGAAGCAAAACATCTTCAAAAACAAGAAAGTCCAGTTGCCTCTTGAAAAAGCATCTTTGGGGCACAAATAAATAGTGACTCACTCTTGTTAGAAAGCAGCTTTTGACTGCTATGTTTCCACAATATTTTTAGAGACCGAGGTTGCGGGATAAAAAATATCTGTGAGAGAACATATATGTGGCAAGTATACCCAAGGAACTCACTCTCTATTTTTGGGGGGTGGACGGAGTGTGTTTAATGTTACTCATGGAATTTGCTCTTTCAACATTTTGATGTGAAATCATTTGCATTTGCCTTTCCTGGATTATGGATAGAAAGGTAAAGACTTTTATTTTTTAAAATTGTAAAATGTGGACTTTTCTGACTTATTGAGGTCTTTATTCACGCTGCACGAAGCATACATGACACATGTAGTTTGATACAAATGTATTTGTGGGAATGCACCAGGGGTGGGTTCTAATTTTTTTTTACTACCGGTTCTGTGGGTGTGGCTTATTTTGTGGGCGTGGCTTGATGATCATGTGACAATTATTTAGGATTTAGCAGAGGTACTGGTCTACCAGGCTTTTAACTGTTTGCAGAGCTGTACCGATCTACCCATTTATTTTTGCAGGCACTGATCTACTCATGTATTTTTGCAGGCACTGATCTACTCATGTATTTTTGCAGGCACTGGTCTACTCATTTGTTTTCTTTTAACACTGATCAGCTGTAGGGCAGCCCTTTGAAGCCCCGCGGCAAGAGTTTAAACAGTTTTTTCCCTCTAGCCATCAGCTGGGACTCAGGAGGCAGCAATAGATTGGGGGTGGGGCCAAATAAAAGGTAAGAATAATGCAGGGGTGGGGGTGGGCACTGGGGGCATGGGGGGGCGGGGGGGCAGAATCGGTTCGGTGATGTCATATCGTTACCGCTACCAGTTCGGGAGAACCAGGCTGAACCGGGAGGAACCCACCACTGGAATGCACGATGAATTTTGATGCACATTTTTTTTTAAAAAAAAGACTCAGAATAAAGGGAAAGTAAATATTTTTTTTTAACAGCTCACCTACGAAACTGATATTTATCTGAAATTCTTCCCAGGATCCATTTAAGCACAACAGTTAAAATTTCTCTCCCTGCATTGTCTCGCGTGAGTGTTGTAGAAAGCTACACGAAACAACGTGAAAAGTATATCATAGCACACCCTTTAAGGGAGAATTAGGATTCAGATTTAGTTCCGCGAGATGTCCTAGGATTGAAAAATTTAATGGAATCTGACAGAAGGTCACCTTGCTTTGCTAGAGAGCATACCGCCAAGTGAAGTTTTCAACTTGATTATTCATCTTTGAATGCGGAAACATGCCGAAAGGAGGGGAGGGAAATGTGTATGTGCACTTAAGGAATGTCAGGAAACCTAATTCCTTCTCCTGAAAGTACAAGAGAGACAGAGAAGTCAAGAAAAACTGAACAACAAGGGGGACGGGGAGGAGGAAAAAAAAGCTACCCTGAGGACATGAGACTAGGGAGAGATTTGAAAACATATAATTTGATGTGGGATGCAATTTAAAGAGATGAACGGATGGATTTCAGTTCAGTAGAAGATTTCCACTTTCTTCTTCTTTTTTTTTCCCCCCCTAAATCTTAAATCATATCTGGAGCCACAGAAAGAAAGGGAAGGGGACACTCTAGGTCAGGGGTGTCAAACTTGATTTCATGGGGGACCATATCTGGGTTGTGTTTTACCTTGGGGAGGGCAGGGAGGGCATGGCCAGCTCGATGTCACTCGTGTTGGGGCCACCTGTGGTGGCCCGAGCGCTCTGCCAGCGAAAATTGGCTCCCGAGCTCCGTTTTTGGCTGTGATGGCCTCCTGCAATGCTCTCCCAGATAAAACAGAGCTCGGGAGAGCCACAAATGGCCCTCGCGAGCTCCATTTTTGGCTGTGATGGCCTCTTGCAACCCTCTCCCAGAGAAAACGGAGCTCAGGAGAGCCATGCCCGGCCTTCGCGAGCTCCATTTTCAGCTGTGATGGCCCTTGCGAGCTCCATTTTTGGCTGTGATGGCCTCCTGCAACCCTCTCCCAGAGAAAACGGAGCTCAGGAGAGCCATGCCCGGCCTTCGCGAGCTCCATTTTCAGCTGTGATGGCCTCCTGCAACTCTCTGCAACGAAAATGAGCTCCATTTTCCCTGGCAGAGGCACCGTGGACCAGTCCTTCACTGTTTCCAGGGCATCCTTGTGGGCCAGAGCTAAGCACCCCGTGAGCTAGATCCGGCCCCTGGGCATTGAATTTATTTGACACCCCTGCTCTAGGCTATTGGCAAAAAACCCCTTCCTTGTCAAATTCCATTCAGAGCGGTAGCATCAAGTAGTGCTTGCAGATTTGCAAATGCAGCCAAAATACAGTTTTTAGTTTATTTATTAAGGCAGACTCGTTTGCAGATAAAATGCAAGGGCTCAGCATGTTCTGAGGACATATCTTAAGAGTAAATTGACAAGGGGAAGCAGCTTTGTTGGGGAAATGACAGCATGCAGTATTTTTGATGCAACACTGGGACTTCAGCAGTGTGGTATATATACTATAGCATGTCACTGCTGGACTCTTGCATTTGAGTGTTGTGGAATGAGGGGCCAAACAACATTCCTGGGTCAGCCAGAGACAGTTTTATTTGCGCAGTTTCAGAACCAGATTTGTATCTGGAATTCTGAACAAGGAAAGAGTTCTGATATGACTGCTTTTATACATATCCAAGGCAAAGGATTTGGCTGGCACATCATTTTTCCATATATGGTTAACATACATCCGATTTTCCCTATATGGTTAACATACATTTGATAATATGTTCATCTAATTACTAAACCATTACTTGCTAGTTTTATAAGATTATCTTAGCTACACAATTTTTTCTTAAGTGCTTGTAGTTGCTAATGGGAGATTTACTGCTGTCCTTGGATAATAAGAGGTAATAAGTGACTTTGTTTCTTGTGTCTGTTTTTGTGTATCTGACAGTGAGGCCATTCAGATGTATTCCATCTGGCTGTCCTTCCATGATGGCTAGGCCTCATCAGAAGATTTATTACCACTAATGGGGTTTAGCTGTTTTTAATGTAATCTCCAACAAGCACGTTTCTCCCTTAGAGTCTCTTAGAGTTCATGTAGCTAAGCAGTTTTTCTCTTATAATAATGTGAAATAGAGAGAGGTTTCCTAGAGTAGCTGACTCTGTATGATTCCTTCTTTTATTCACATTATGAGAACTATGACATTAGCTGTTTGCAATGTCTCCAGAGTAGTTACAGAATACAGAATTGTGAGAGAAAAATTCCCTCACAGTTGCTGGGCCTATTAATGGCCTTTGGCTTAGACAATTAAATAAGCCAATCAGAGAGCAGCTCCTGGATTTGAATCTCCCGGGCTTTTCTATGCCCTCCCCTAACTGCCACTGTGACAGTATAAAAGGAGATGCTTGCCAGCAGACATTCTCTTCGGGATCAGAGGCAGAGCTGAAGTCACTAAAGCCTCTTCCTTCTGCCCCGCGCATGCGTGCGGGACCCCACCCCACTACCCCCCGCTCCTGGCACACGATGGCCCGGTAGGCCCGGTAGGCCCATTCTTCTCTCTCCCCCAGGCTCCAGACCTTTTCTAGGAGCTTGGGGAGGGTGAAAACACCCCCTCCGGAGGCCCTCCGGAGGCCGTAAATGGCCCATTTGCCAACTTCCGATCCCACCTAGCTCCTAGAAAGGCTCTGGAGCCTGGGGAGAGAGAAAAACAGGCCTTCCCCACCACCACCCCGAGGCACTCCTGAGGCAGGAAACAGCCTGTTTCCCTACTTCCGGTGGGCCCAGAAGGCCCGAAAATCAGCTGGCCGGTGTGCACATGCGTGCCAGAGCTGAATTTGCCTGCCCACCAATATGGCTACGCATGCCACCTGTGGTAGGGGTGGATTCTAAATTTTTTTACTACCAGTTCTGTGGGTGTGGCTTATTTTGTGGGTGTGGCTTGATGGTCATGTGACAATTATTTAGGATTTAGCAGAGGTACTGGTCTACCAGGCTTTTAACTGCTTGCAGAGCTGTGTCAATCTATCCATTTATTTTTTGCAGGCACTGATCTACTCATGTATTTTTGCAGGCACCAGTCTACTCATTTGTTTTCTTTTAACACTGATCAGCTGTAGGGCGGCCCTTTGAAGCCCCACGGCAAGAGTTTAAACAGTTTTTTCCCTCTAGCCATCAGCTGGGACTCAGGAGGCAGCAATAGATTGGGGGGTGGGACCAAATAAAAGGTAAGAATAACGTGGGTGGGTGGGGTTGCGGGGGGGGGGTCACTGCTACCGGCTGAGGAGAACCGGACCGAACCGGGAGGAACCCACCACTGACCTGTGGCATGCGTGTACGCTGTAGGTTCGCCATCACGATCCTATACTATTCTGGACAAATGGCTGTTTGATCTCTTCTTTAAAAATGTATTAAATTTAGTTGTGGGAGCATCCACAACTTCCGGAAGGCAAGCCGTTCCACTGATTAATTGTTCTAACTGTCAGGAAATTTCTCTTTAGTTCTAGATTGGATCTCCTCTTGATAAAGTTTCCGTCCGTATTTGGATGTTGCTGACTGGGACGCTTAAGTACTTTTTTAAACCTTGTTTTCTCCCTCTCCGTAATGGGACAGATGCACATAAGGACATTAAAGGAAAATAATGAGATCGCTATACAATCTGGGATTTAGTTCCCTATTCAATAACTTTGTGCTGGCGAGAAAGGGATTGTGCAACGCTTCTCAATGAAAGCCATTTACTTACTCGGTGTTTGGCCGCCGAGTAAATCAAGCCTGCAAAGAGATCAAGGGATGTGAGGGCCTGATTATGCAGCTTTATTAATTTTTTTTTTTAAAAAAAGTCACCCAAGAGTGTTGCCATTTTTTCCAAAACGAAGTGGCACCGAGATAGCATTTGTTGATTGCTTATTCAGGCTCCTTTGCCTTCTGTTTGCTTTTACGGTGGGCAGCCATGTTGATACATTCATGCAAGCTTTTAGAATCGGAGTTTACTGTCCTTGACTCCCAAAGGGATAATTACTATCCCAGCCTAGATTGTCTTTGGCAGATGAAAGGCTATTTCTCACATGGTGCGTTATGCTATTATCTTGTGCAGGTGTTGCAGAAAGCAAAAGAAAAAAAAAAAAAGAAAGAAAAGAAAAAGTCCATCCGTTCCAGTGTCTGGCACTCATGACAGCCAACCCTTGGGAGTTGAAAGATATCATTTGAATAAAAAAAAAACTCACCTTGTTTTTCTGACACATGATAAGGTAAAGGTAAAGGTTCCCCTCGCGCATATGTGCTGGTTGTTCCCGACTCTAGGGGGTGGTGCTCATCTCCGTTTCAAAGCTGAAGAGCCAGCGCTGTCCGAAGATGTCTCCGTGGTCATGTGGCCGGGTAAACTAAACGCCAAAGGCAAACGGAACGCTGTTACCTTCCCACCAAAGGTGGTCCCTATTTTTCTACTTGCATTTTTTATGTGCTTTCGAACAGCTAGGTTGGCAGAAGCTGGGACAAGTAACAGGAGCTCACCCTGTTATGCGGCACTAGGGATTTGAACCTCTGAACTGCCAACCTTTCGATATACAAGCTCAGCGACTTTAGCCATTGAGCCACCGCGTCACATGATATGCATTTCCAAATAGTTAATGATCTCTTCTTCCAAGATATTCTTTCTTTCTTTCTTTCTTTTTTCTTTCTTTCTTTCTTTCTTTCTTTCTTTCTTTCTTTCTTCTTTCTTTCCTTCCTTCCTTCCTTCTTCCTTCCTTCCTTCCTTCCTTCCTTCCTTCCTTCCAAATGAGAGTCATTTAGGTGTACTGCTTAACTGGATGAGGTAGAAACCAGGAGACTGTTCTGTTCTATTCTGTTCTGTTCTGTTCTGTTCTGTTCTGTTCTGTTCTGTTCTGTTCCGTTCCATTCCGTTCCGTTCCGTTCCATTCTGTTCCATTCCATTCCGTTCCGTTCCATTCCACTTTAATCTACCCTACCTACCCTTCCCAACCCTATGCTACCCTATCGTATTGTATCCTATCCTATTCTTCATTCCATTATTCTGTTCTGTTCTGTGCTGTGCTGTGCTGTGCTGTGCTGTCTGTGCTGTGCTGTGCTGTGCTGTGCTGTGCTGTGCTATTCCATCCCATCCATCCTATCCTTCATTCCATTATCCTATCCCTATCCTATCCTATCCTATCCTATCCTATCCTATCCCATCCCATCCCATCCCATCCCATCCCATCCCATCCCATCCCATCCCATCCTATTATTTATTTCATTATCCCATCCCATCCCATCCCATCCTATTTTTCTTTCCATTATCCTATCCCATCCCATCCCATCATATTCTTCATTCCAGTATCCTCTCCTCTCCTCTCCTCTCCTCTCTCTCCTCTCCTCTCCTCTCTCTCCTCTCCCCTCCCCTCCCCTCCCTCCCCTCCCTCCCCTCCTCTTTCCTCCCATCCCCTCCCATTTCTTCAGATGTTACGGAGTCCAACAAAACTTGCAGAAAACTCTGCATAAGATTGCTGCATTCAAATGCTGAATGCGAAGGCCTCCGTGAAAATGCTTTGTCAGGACCGAGAGAGGAGACTGCCGAGACTGTGGCTGAGCAGTGATCACTTCTAAGGGACTATTATCTCCAGAACGGATGTTCCTCCTTGCAACTTAAGGATAGTATCTGCTCCCTCAGACGTTTTATGCCTACTTGCCATTCTCTTTGTTCTGAGAAGACTCAATCGTGAATCAAGAAGCGTTGCTGCTCAGATAATTAGGATCTGCAGTGCTTAAGGATGACGGCCATTAAGGAAGCATCATGGCATGAGTGGTGTCATTGCAAGCTGTGAATTATCCATATGTGACTTTCAAAGGCAGCTGCTCTACTGCTGCTAAGGTGGCCTTCCTTCAACAACACAAACCTCAGGAGAAATCCCTTCACACTGAATGACTTCCCTCCTCCCACTCTGCCCCAAAGAAGTTATTTTATCTTGCTCTCAAGAGACAAGGAACCCCCTAAAGAAGCAATCAAAGCATATGGCCAGTGCTGCATAAAAAGTGAGGCTGTTTCTACTTCTCTCTACCGGTTTGACTGGAAAAGGTAAAGATGACCTTGAATCAAGGCCAATCCAAAAACTGCGTCCACACAGTCTTATTGGGAATATGACATACTGTATTTTTCGGGGTATAGGGCACACTTCTTTCCCCTCCTAAAAGAGGCTGAAATTTTGGGTGCGTCTTTTACTCCGAATGTCGCTTTTTCAAAGCTTTTTTTCAGCCCTAACGAGGCGCTAGCGAGTGAAGCAATCTGCTCCTTCCAACTCTCAGCTGTGCTTTAGAACCTTTTTTTTTTTTTTCAGTGGAGCGATCTTCAGTGCTTTGCCTGCTCCCTCCGGCTCTCAGCTGTGAATTTTTTTTTCAGCCCTAATGAGGTGCTAGCGAGTGAAGCTATGATCGCTGTGTTTTGCCTGCTTTTCTCATTGCTTCTCTCTCCAAAGATCAATTGTGCTTTAGAAACTGTTTTTTATCCCCAAGCAGGGGATAAAAACCAGCAAACTAATGTGCTGAAGCTGACCAGACTAAGGACGCTAGCCAGATGAATACCTGGTAGGCGGATTTCCCCGCCCCCCTATTTTCCTCCCCAAAAACTAAGCTGCATCTTATACTCTGAAAAATATGGTGAAATGTCTTACTTTGTGATTGATTGGTTCAAGAATGTTTCTTTCTTTCCAATCTAGGTATCAGATTTGAAATATCCAAGTAGTCACTGATACTAGACTTCCTCCAGAAGTTGTGAATGCTCCAACACTGGAAGTTTTTAAGAAGATGTTGGATAACCATTTGTCTGAAGTGGTGTACGGTTTCCTGCCTAAGCAGGGGGTTGGACTAGAAGACCTCCAAGGTCCCTTCCAACTCTGTTATTCTATTCTACACTAGAAGTATCAATCTTCTTTGCATAAAAGATCGGTCAGGGTTGCTATCAACTATCCCTACTTCCTAAGTTTCTTTCTCTTGGAGGCTCCGGCCTCTTTTGTCTGATTGTTTCTAGGCAGCATCTCTTCCCCATGTGCCCCCTGATCATCTACACATTCCATTCTACTGTTATGATTAATATTGGCAATAACAATCACTGGAGAAAATCACAAAATACAAAGACCGACGCATAGAAGTAGAATGACTGTGGCAAAAGAAAGCAAAGGTAATACCAAAAGTAAAAAGCTACTTAGGCACAATCCAAAACATGAAATACCACTTTGGCATCGATCAAACTCACCATCAATCAATTGCAAAATGTAGCTTTATTTGGAGTAACTTAAATCCAGTTCCAAATAATGTATCAAACACTATCAAACAACAATTGCCTATCTCAGATCCTTGGGAAAGGCTTGTTTGGTGGACTAAAATACCATCTCCAATGCAAACATCTGGCTCGCTGTGAAACCAACCATAAAAATTTCTATCTGAATAATACATATTTCAACAGTAAAGGAACAATCAATGCAATACAATCAATCAATCAATACGCAACATACAAAGGAACAATCAATAAAATACACCACCGAGTAGCTCTTGGTAGAGAAGCCACAAAGGCCTTGAAAAAGATATTCAAATGGTGTGGTGTGTCCACATTTGTTGTGGCCCATTTGCTGCCAGCAGAGCTAGTAGCAGAGTCAGATGAAGAGGAGATGGAGGGGGAAGGGGAGGGGGAGCCTGGGCCAACTTGACAGCCTTTGGAAAACTCTGATGAGGAAGCAGAATCGGAGGCAGATGCAGAGATGGGGCAGTCTGTCTGGCCCCAGGTGGAGAGGCAGCTGTTTTTGGGCCTGAGTTGAGTGAGGGGGAGGAATAGATGGGACCCATCCCAGATGCATGTATGCGTAGAGAGGAGAGGAGAGGAGAGGAGAGGAGAGGAGAGGAGAGGACAGGACAGGACAGGACAGGACAGGACAGGACAGACAGGACAGGACAGGACAGGAACAGAAGGCAATAAGCTAGCTCTCAGAGAAAAGATTATTTAGACACTGGCCAACCCTACCCAGGCTAGGAAATAAATAGTAGGGGTTTGGGAGTGGCCTGTTGTTTTGTCACAGAAAACTGTTCGTTTTTCAGTGTACATCAATCAAGTCAGATTCCTTTGCCAGAACTAGGTTCGTCAGGACTATTTGCTGTGTATTTGAGGTGAAAACTGAATCTCCCTGTGGGGAAATAATACTGTAGGTAGTGAATTTGCCTCAGCTGGTGCGAACAGGGACTGTTTCTGCTTGGCTTAAATCATTGAAATACTTTTGATCTTGAGTTCTCATGTGAACAAAGACCGTTCTTGACCTGTTTCAGAAGGGCAAAAGACTTGCATTTGTGACTACTCATTTTTGGTTTTGTCTAACCAACATGAACAGACTGTTCCTGCCCTAGGGGTCTGTTACTCGAGCGGTTTCTCATTGCTTGTGAAGGCTGGGTCAGAACAAAACCTCAGAATTGTGCTAAATTTTGGAAGTGCCACCAGATACCTGGATCTTATTATCACGTGTGGTGGACATGTGGAGAAGCAAAGAAGTATTGGACAAAAATGCCTGAAACTTATAACAAAGAAAATATACATTTAATTATTCATGTATTAGCCGCAGCTAGAATTGTATTTGCACAATATTGGAAAAGTGAAGAGATTCCTACTGAAGAGAAGGTGATTAGGAAAATATTAGAATGTGCAGAAATGAATAGACTAACACTAGCAATTAAGGAGAAAGAACAAACTGATTAATATATGATATTAATGGGAAGCATTTTACCAATGGTTAGAGAATAAAAAAGGAAATTGGAAATAAAGGAAGAAGACAACAAGAAGAATAGAAAATACATTAAGATAAAAATAAGAATAAAATGGCAACTGATAACATGAGTATGGTGAGAATAATCATGTTTAATGTTATTATTGTATTTTTATTAGAAGATACATTATGAAGGAAATGAAGACTTACACGGTCACTGCATTTTTGTATTTACCAGCTGAGCTCATATTTCTGGACTGTCAGACTTTCTGTAGCTTGCCAATTTTGTTATCAGTAAGCTAACTACGTATATCCGCATTCCTTTCTTTCTACTTCACACCTCTTTTCTTTGTTTTCTTGCCAAGAGAAGTCCGGCTCCAGAGATGTAGTCGGTAGGAATTTTACCAAAATGTAACAATTTAATTATTTAGATTAATAAGATGTTTTATTTTCTTCTTTACAATAAATATGAGTTTAATTAGAAGATGTATTCCGGTTTTATTTTTCATAAGTATACACAAGGAAAATGCCACGATCCAGGCAATTACCTCAGGAAGGTAACAGAGCTAATTGCCTCTGACATACACAAGGTATAATTGTTCAATGTATATAATTTGTGGAAGGATGTTGCACAGAAATATTTGTACCCAGATGACACACTGCTTAAGCAGAGATGAAATGTTTATATTTCTTTTTAATGGAAAATAAATTAAAAAAAAATTTAAAAAAAAGAATTGTGCATTCCCCGTGACACTCTGTGGAAGTGAAAGTTGGACCTTGAAGGAGAAGGATATGATGCTTCTGAACGTTGGTGTTGAAAATACCTTGGGACATGTATTTTCCTCAGGAACAATTGTTTTGCTTTGGCACACATTTCTCCATCTTTGCAAACTATGCTTTGGGTTGTGTTTCTTCCCTGTGGTCTCAGACTTGCTTGTGGACTTCAGATTTTGCCTTGTGGACCTTGAACCTTGTTTATGACTTGTGGACCTTTCCTTGTGGACTTTCCGCCTTGTGTTTGGACTACGGACTTCCACCTTGTCTTGTGAATCAGCTCTGGTGACTATTACCATATTTTTCAGAGTATAAGATGCACTCCCCCCCCAAAAAAAGAGGCTTAAAATTTGGATGTGTTTTATACTCCAAATGTAGCTTTTTTGAAGCTTTTTTTTTCAGCCCTAGGGAGGCGCTAGCGAGTGAAGCGATCTCTGTGCTTTTCCTGCTCCCTCCAACTCTCAGATGTGCTTTAGAAGCTTTTTTTTCAGTGAAGCGATCTTCCGTGCTTTGCCTGCTCCCTCTGACACTCAGCTGTGCTTTAGAAGCTTTTTTTCAGCCCTAGGGAGGCGCTAGTGAGTGAAGCGATCTCCATGCTTTGCCTGCTCCGTCTGACTCTCAGCTGTACTCTGGAAACTTTTTTTCAGTGAAGCGATCTTCCGTGTTTTGCCTACTCCCTCCGACTCTCAGATGTGCTTTAGAAGCTTTTCTTTCAGCCCTAACGAGGCACTAGAAACTGAAGCGATCTCTGTGCTTTGCCTGCTTTTCTCATTGCTTCTCTCTCCAAAGATCAGCTGTGATTTAGAAGCTGTTATTTTATCCCAAGCAGGGGATAAAAAGCATGCACATGCACTCAAAACCAGCAAACTAATGTGCTGAAACTGACCAGACTAAGGACAGTAGCCAGATGAATACCTGGTAGGCAGATTTTTTCCCCTATTTTCCTCCCCAAAAACTAAATTGTGTCTTATACTCCAGTGTACCTAATACTCTGAAAAATATGGTAGTTTTAGTTTGTGGGCAGTGTTGCAGTGACTGTGGGTGGCTCCCTTGGGGAAAGTCTGGGGTGGAGCTCTATCAGCCAGCGTAGGGCCATTTGTTATGAGATAGCAGAGCAGTAAAGGACTTTATTGAAGCCTACATCTGCCTAGGTGACCTGGGTCATAACAGTTACAGTGACAACAACTGCACTGTTGGGAGACTTGAAAGACCCAGTTAGAGATGGAACATTGTGGAGACAGCAAGGTATCAAAATCAAGATGAGGGCAGATAACCAATTGTATGTATTGCACATCATATTTTATTGTATTACTTAGCTGGATGCCCGTGCTTCACTACGAAACTATATGATCGGGCATTAAGCCTGAACTTAACGTAGAATGTGTAACTCAGAGCGTGTTAATATAAGGCACCTGGCAATTGGAATAGAGGGGGAGCAGAGGGAGAGTAGAATATCCCAGCTTGCAGGCCAGATAAGTCACGCGCTGGCCACGCCCATGCCCAGTTTAGCAAAGGAGTAGCATCAGAGCATGTTAGTATAAGGCAACTGGCAGTTGGAACAGAGTTTTTTTCAGGTGGGGAGGGGGAGTAAAATGTCTAACTCCTTACCACCAAAGCATGTGAACATAATACTGTATATGAAATACTAATGATCTGATGGTCATTTCGTAAAATCCTTTCTTAGTGAGCACCTAGAAGCCAAGAAGAATATATATGCCAAATTTCAAGTTTGTAGGCTTTACGGTTCTGGAGATTTCGTTATGAGGTGTCACTTCGTAACCCACTCAGATATGTGGAACCATGAGCGATCCCATTGAAGAAGTTCAAATATCAATGGAAGGATTTGATAGGATTCCCCTTCCTTCCTTCATTTCCTTACATTTTTATTCTATTTGTTTCATTTTCTAGATCTTTGCTATAATTACATATAACATTACTGTTTGTTAAGCTAGCAAAGTCTGTCGCTTTATATTGATTTTATTCATAGTTCTTGTGGCTCTACTTCAAAATGATATCCCCAAAAAAGTTTAATAGATATCCGAAAGAATAATCTATAGCTCTGGTGTTTAATTATCTCTTACAAGAAGTTTTTGCTTATCTTTTAATATTTAAAGGTTAAGGAAAAGATGAGCTGCCTATATCTAGGCAGGGTAGGCTTCTCATTACACACAGATCGCAGAAGCTAAGGGGAAAAAAACAATAGCACTCAAAAAAGAATGGAATAAAAGAAGGACGAGTTAACAGAAAGTTCTGGTGAGTCCCAAAGGCTGTAACTTTAAATCAGAACCAATTGCTCCATGGAGAGAAAGTGCTTCATTGAACTATTCCTGTTGAGTGTAGATTGCAAGGAATGTTATGTTTTCTTTTGTTTTTGTAATCAGGTGTACAAAATATTTGAGCCTGAGTATCTACGGAGTTTCTCTATCATCTGGCTCATAGTTGTCCCAAAGGTGCTTTTTCAAGAGGCAACTGGACAGTATTGCAGGCTAATTCTGCCGACTGCCTGCAGTTTGATCCTGACTGGCTCAACTGGACTTACCCGTATTTTTCGGACTATAAGACGCACCCATGTATAAGATGCACCAAGATTTTGAAGAGGTAAGCAAGGAAAAAAAAGTTTTTGCCCCCCAAGGCGCCCAGGAGCACTCTGCAGGCCTCCCAATTGCTCTGCGCATTCTGTTTTTCGCAAAAACAGGCCCATTTTTTGCAAAACTGGGATGCGCAGGGCAGGGCTTTGGGAGGCCAAAAATGGCTGTATCCAGTTTATAACAGTGATGGCTAACCTTTTTGCCATCACGTGGCAGGAGCGGGGGGGAGGGGAGGCATGCGTGCATGTGCCCACACCCATAATTCTATGAGCCCTGCCCCCGCGCATGCGTGCACGACTCTCCCTCCCACACTCCCCATGTTCCTGCCACGCGATGGCACGATAGGCCCATTTTTTGCTCTCCCCAGCTTCCAGAGCCTTTCTAGGAGTCTGGGGAGGGCGAAAATAGCCAGTGGGACTGAAAGTTGGCAAACGGGCTATTTTCAGCCATCGGAGGGCCTCCGGGCAGGGGGAAAGGCCATTTTTGCCCTCCCCAGACTCCTAGAAAGGCTCTGGAGGCTGGGGAGAGAGCAAAACGGGCCTTCCCCCCCCCCAAGGTCCTCCTGAGGCAGGAAACAGCCTGTTTCCCTACTTCTGGTGGGCCCAGTAGGCCGGAAAATCAGCTGGCCAGTGTGCGCATGCCCGCCGGAGCTGAGCTCACATGCCCACCGATATGGCTACACATGACACCTGTGGCACGCGTGTCATAGGTTTGCCATCATGGGTATATAAGATGCACCAACATTTCCACCCTTTTTTGGGGGGGGGGGTGTCTTATACTTCAAAAAGTAAGGTATACACCACTATGAAGTGGTATATAAGTCTAAGTGGTATTGCTATTGCTATCCAAGATTAACCCTACTTAGGTTTCGGGATCATCCAAGAACAAAGAAACTTTCATTCTCCTCCAAACCCCATTATTTTATAGTCCTTCTCTGTCAGCCACCAAATTAAGCCCCGGGACATATTTTAATTTGCTACCTCTTCTCCATTTTCCCCCACTGAGAATTTTGACAGCACCTTAGAATGCCATCGCATTCTCCGCTTACTGACAACGTCCTAACGTAAATGCTTTAAATTCCTAATGAGATGAGAGAGCAGGGATGGCATTTGAAGTGTTGGATACGCTCCAGTTTGGAGCATTCGTGCTTTTTTGAAACAGTGGTCTTAACTCTGGCACTTTCATCGTGGTGGCTCGCTCAGCACGCCGCTAATAAGCAGATTTATCTTGAAGATCCAGTCCTCGCAGTGGGCATCTGTTCCCAGGAAGATGGATTTGACTATGCACGGAGCAGCAAATTGTGTCTTACAATCTCAATCAAAATCCCAAGTACTTAGGAGGTTGAAGAATAATTAGGAAAAAAAATAATAAATCCCTCTGAGCATGCAGGTAAAGGTAAAGATAACCTTCTCTTGAAATGGTAATTTAAGGAAGAGTGGAGACTTCATTTGAAATCCTGGGGGAAAAAAATGCCTACGCCATCTTTTTTTCCCCCTAAAAATGAATCGCTAAAGACTTTTGATAATATAATGCAGCATAATTCCAGGCAGTTGCATTTTTAAGTGTTATTTAGCAGTTTGCACTATTCATCTTCTTTTAACGACCCCATAATCCCTTGAGGGATGGAGTCTGGGCAACTGAATGGAGCCGGATGTTTACTTAGCCGGATGCCCTTCCTGTCGCCAATGCAGAATTTTGTTTAGCAGATATATTTTCATTGTGCTTAGAAACAGAAATATCTACCTCTACCTAGGATTTTTTTTTTTTAATTTGATTTATATGCCGCCCTTCTCCGAAGACTCAGGGCGGCTTACAATGTGCTCAGCAATAGCCTTCATCCTTTTGTATATTTATACAAAGTCAGCTTATTGCCCCCACAAACTGGGTCCTCATTTCACCTACCTTAGAAAGGATGGAAGGCTGAGTCAACCTTGAGCCTTGGCGAGATTCGAACCCTGCAGTAATTGCAGGCAGCTGGTCTTAATAAGCTTAATAACAGGGTGCCTTAAACCCCTGTACTACCAAGGCTCTTGAACTCACATCCTCCTGATCGTAAGGCAAGAGCTCCACTTCTAGGCCACTGCACCACCAGCAATTTGCACTATTGCACGGGGTTATTTCTCATTTGTTAAAATATATATTTTTACAACTCTTGAGAACCTTCAAGCGTTCCTGATGTAGGAGAGGAACAAGCTGAAGTGGAAGGTGGGGTTAAACATGTCATCAGTTCGGAGTCATTCCATTGCCACCAATCCAGCCCCTCCCCATGAATTTCATTGACTCTTATCTAATGCCATTTAGCTTTTGACTTTTAGTTGACTAGATTCTTGTATTAGAGGTAAAAATTATAAACTTCTCCGTGTTTTGAACTCAAATAAGCCAACTTTACTTTATTCCAGGTTTTGGAACTGAGATTCCACGTTAAGCTTCCATGGTTGAGACTAGAATGTAGTGTCCTCCTCCAGAGGTGAATGTCGAACATCTGAACTACACTGGCTCTACATTATGATAAGCAGCGGTGGTGGGTTCTAATCAGTTTTAGCACCAGTTCACATCGCGCATGTGCTTTGTGCTTGATCGCCAACAAAAGCTGTGATGAATGATTCGAGAGAACTAGGTGTGTCTAGTCCAGGGGTCAGCAACCTGCGGCTCCGGAGCCGCATGTGGCTCTGTCACCCTCCCTTTCACTCAAAATGTGCATCACAACCGCCAATGTGTGACACCCGCCAGCACATGATTTATTGAGCTTTTCAACCCCTCGGTAGGCCAACATGGATAAATCCAAGAAAAATAAAGTTTCAGAAGAAAAGAGAACATTTAATTCAACTACAGTACATATGCTAGTTTTGTGGCGGCTCAAGAAATAGTCAGGCAATGGAAGGGTTTTGTGGCTCCTGGTTTTTTCTTTTCTGTGGGAAACGGGTCCAAATGGCTCTTTGAGTGTTTAAGGTTGCAGACCAAGGGTGAAATGCTCCCGGTTCAGACCGGATCACCTGATCCAGTAGTGATGGAGGCGGGTGGTTTGGAGAACTGGTAGCAAAAATCCCTGCCCCCCCCCATGCCCAGCTGAGCCACACAATCATCAAAGGCTTTTTCTTTTAATTCTTAAAAGCATTTTTTCTACAACCTCTTTAGCGAAGAGGTTGTAAAAAATGCTTTCAAAAGGTTCTGACGATCCCAGCTGAGTTGCTTGATTAGCAGAGGCTTTTTTTCTTTTAAAAAGCCTCTGATGATCCAAGCTGAGTTGCCTGATCGGTAGAGACTTTTTTTTCTTTTAAAAACCTCTGAAGATCCAAGCTGAGTTCCTTATCGTCAGAGGCTTTTTTTCTTTTAAATGCCTCTGACGATCCAAGCTGAGTTCCTTATCATCAGAGGCTTTTTTTCTTTTAAAAGCCTCTGACGATCCAAGCTGAGTTGCCTGATCGGCAGAGGCTTTTTTTTCTTTTAAATGCCTCTGACGATCCAAGCTGAGTTCCTTATCATCAGAGGCTTTTTTCTTTTAAATGCCTCTGACGATCCAAGCTGAGTTGCCTGATTGGCAGAGGCTTTTTTTTCTTTTAATGCCTCTGACGATCCAAGCTGAGTTGCCTGATCGGCAGTGGCTTTTAAAAGAAAAAAAGCTCTGCCGATCAGGAAACTCAGCTGGGATCGTCAGAGCCTTTTGAAAGCATTTTTTTTTACAACCTCTTCGCCGAAGAGGTTGTAGAAAAAATGGTTTTAAAAGAAAAAAAAATGGCCACGCCCACCCAGTCACATTACCCCACCACCACCAAGCCACACCCACAGAAACGATAGTAACAAATTTTAGATTTCACCACTGTTGCAGACCCCTAGTCTAGTCAAATGAACAGAAGGACTGGGGTAATAGGATAACAGTCTTCAAGCAGTTGAGGGGCTGTCATAGAGAAGAAAGAGGTTGACCTATCCTCCAAAGGACTGAGAGCAGGACAAGCAGTAACAGGTGGAAAATCATTAAAGGGGGGTCAAACCTAGAACTAAGGAGAATTTCCTAACAGTGAGAACAATCAGTGGAACAGATTACCTCCAGAATGTCTAGATGCTCCATCTCCGGAGGTTTTCAAGAAAAGACTGGACAACCATTTTTCCATAATGGAAACCATCTTTTTCATTGGATCTTCAGGCCTGTTCCATTAACTACTACTGTGGGAAACTGGGAGTGGGGATTGTATGGAGGCTAAACTCACTGCCTCGCTGACCCCCAGGCTTCCCCTCTGTTTCATGTGGCTCTCCAAGCTCAACATACCTTTGAAGGGTCCCCGAGCACGAAAAGAAACAGGGTCAAAGAACGGAGCTCGTCCTTTTCCCTCTGCACCGCCCTGGCAGCATCACCGGAAACCCATAATAACATTCCTTTCTCAGAGAGTCAAGGACATCTTGCCCTGCACCTGGATGGCTGGAACTGGGAGGCATCTCTAGTTGGGACGGTGCTTGGATTGGACCATGTGATGGACATGTGGGTGCTAGGCAGGGATTTGGACTTTCCTTTGGGTGGGGAAAAGCTAGAAACTTTCAGATTCGGGGTTTCCCAGATGTGCCAATATGACATCTCTAATAAAATGGAACTTTGAGGAAACTCAAGACTTGGAGTCCTCTTTTGTTGGGGTGTTTCTTGGAATCCTGACATTAACCCGAATCTCCTTTAAAATTCAACCAGCTCCTCGAATATTGGGGTGCTGTCTTGAGCCCCGAACGTTGACCCAGACAGCATGAAGATTCAGGGAAGATGGAGGTGACAGGCATAGGGTCTCCAACTTGAGCAAGGGTGCTGGATTAGAAGATTTTCAAGACCCCTTCCAACCTTATCATTCTATGTTGTATCTCTCTATAGACGCGTTTCTTTTTTTAAAAAAAAAATAATTTAATATTTTTTAGTATCTTGTGGGGCCGCATTACTTTTTCTAAATTTTTTTTTTATAATTTTATTCATAAACATTTTTGAATACAGTGTATTGTCAAGGTATACCATTTACAAGAAAAGAAAAGACCAGAGGAAAAACAGTAATAAATATTAACACGTAAACTGATAACAATAATAATACTATAATAGCACATGTACTGATACCAATAGTAATAATATAACCAAGTAGTTTCAACTAAGTTCCTTTTTATATTGGCTTATTTACATTTTTGTTAATTATAATGATTGTCGTTATAAACCACCTCTATTTTTAATACATACATCCATGGTCTTTCCTTCTCAAATTTCTACCTCTTGTCTCTAACCACTCATAAAATCTGTTCCGTATCAAATAATATTCTGTGTCTTCTTTATCTTTTATTTTTAAAGTTAGTCTGTCCATTTCAGCAGATACGTTTCTACCTGCACCCATTCCTCCACCACCACCCCTAAATTCCTTTCCCTCCAGTCCAGGGGTGAAATCCAGCAGGTTCTGACAGGTTCTGGAGAACCGATAGCGGAAATTTTGAGCAGTTCAGAGAACCGGTAGTGGAAATTTTGAGTAGTTCAGAGAACCGGCAAATATCACCTCTGCCTGGTCCCCGAGTGGGGAGGGAATGGGGATTTTGCAGTATCCTTCCCCTAGAGCGGGGTGGGAATGGGGATTTTACAGTATCCTTCCCCTACCATGCCCACCAAGCCATGCCCACCAAACCACACCATGCCCACCAAGCCACACCCACAGAACTGGAAGTAAAAAAAAATTGGATTTCACCACTGCTCCAGTCGTAGATCATATTGGAATGGAGGGTTGGGACAGAGTAATGAGTGATGAAGACTGTTAGAAGGCCATTATCTCAATTATTCGAATTATTGTTTGGTGGTGTAGAGCAACAACAGTTCACAGGCTTGTTGTGTCTTAAAAGTACGACAACTTCAAAACAAACAACCTGCCCAGGACGAAAGTGAAATCCAATTTGATTCAAGAGCTTAAAGAACCTCAGATCAGAAGCTGTGGTGCACTGAACTAATTAGATCTTCCAAACTTTGCAGACGCCATCAGTGACTGTGCCAGGACAAGCCATTTTCACAGCCATTAACCTCGTTTATTTAATTAAAATACCAAAGGGGACCAACTTAACAGATGCAAAGGGTCTGAATGGATGAAGCTTTCTTTGCTGGAGTGGAGAGGGGAAAATCATTCATGGTATGGCAACCTCAGTTGATTTTGGAAGAAGTTTGGATGTCTCAGCATGTTCAGGTTTCCTTTTCCCACACCCACCCTTTAGAAATTTACATTTAATGGGGTTATTTAGGATACACAGCCGTATTTGGGACAGTGACTGTTATAATTAAAATGTGTTCACTGCCCTTACGTGTATATATTTTATATGCCTTCCATTGAGGACCTGTATATTGCACGAGTCAAAAAGAGGGCTGCGAAAATATTTACAGACCCCTTGCGTCCTGGACATAAACTGTTTCAACTCCTACCCTCAAAATGACACTATAGGCAGTGGTGGGATTCAGCCAGTTCGCACCACTTCAGGAGAACCTTGTTGTTAACTTTCTGAGCAATTTGGCAAATTGGTTGTTAACTTTCTGAGCAGTATGGCAAATTGGTGGTTGGAAGAATTCATTAGGGCAGAGAACTGGTTGTTAAATTACTTGAATCCTACCACTGACTATAGGGCACTGCACACCAGAACAACTATTTATTTATTTATTTATTTATTTATTTATTTATTTATTTATTTGTTTATTATTTAAATTTCTATACTGCCCTTCTCCTTTCGGACTCAGGGCGGTGAACAGCCAAAAAATAAAACATTTGTACACAAAAGTTAAAATAGTTTTAAAATAATTAAATAAAGCTTGGCCCATAATTTAAAACATTTCAATTAAAATCAGTATCAATTTTAAAAACCAATATAAAATCAGGCCAGCCCGGCTAACTGAAAGAAATAGGTTTTAAGGGCCCGACGAAAAGTCCGGAGGTCTGGGATCACTCGTATCTACACACAAGAACAGTTTTTTCCCAAACGCCATCACTCTGCTAAACAAATAATTCCCTCAACACTGTCAAACTAGTTACTAAGTCTGCATTACTATTACTATGAGTCTTCTAATCGTTCCTATCACCCAGCTCCTCCCACTTATGAATGTATGTGTAACTTTGTTGCTTGTATCCTTATGATTTATATTGATATTGTTTCCTTATTGCTTATTTGTACCCTATGACTATCATTAAGTGTTGTACCTTATGATTCTTGATGAATGTATCTTTTCTTTTATATACACTGAGAGCCTATGCACCAAAGACAAATTCCTTGTGGGTCCAATCACACTTGGCCAATAAAGAATTCTATTTTATTCTATTCTTCTATTCTACACTCTATTCTATTCTATTCTATTCTATTCTATTCTAGTCTAGTCTAGTCTAGTCTAGTCTAGTCTAGTCTAGTCTAGTCTAGTCTAGTCTATATCTCTATAAACCATCTGTTACATGTTAAAATGCATTGTTCCACCTCACTCCATTGGTTGAGTGAAATTAAAACTTTGACCTCATTTCAATATTAACTGCTATTTTTTATTTTTATTTTTCGGTCCTTGGGATGATGAGGGTATTTGAGATGACTTAAATGGTTCCCTTCTCCAAAGAAACTATATGACCCTTTTGGCAATGCTATATATATATATATGATATATTCTTTTCAGCTAAAAGAAAAGCTCCGTAAGAAGCTTCTGATCATTCCCTAAAAATTAAAATAATAATAATAATAATAATAATAATAATAATAATAATAATAATAATTGGGGAGGGGAAATAAATCTTGGTAATAAATCTAGGAAATCATAGTAACTCTCCTTCAAAGATGTTGTGACAAAAACTGTAGAGAAAAAGATGATTAAGGGACTGGAAGTTAAAACACATGAAGAAAGATTGCAAGAACTGGGTATGTTTAGTTTAATGAAAAGAAGGACTAGGAGAGACATGATAGCAGTCTTCCAATATCTCAGGGGCTGCCCCAAAGAAGAGGGAGTCAAGCTATTCTCCAAAGCACTTGAAGGCAGGACAAGAAGCAATGGGTAGAAACTAATCAAGGAGAGGAGCAACCTAGAACTAAGGAGGAATTTCCTAACAGTGAGGACAATTAATCAGTGGAACAATTTGCCTCCAGAAGTTGTAGGTGCTCCATCACTGGAGGTTTTTAAGAAGAGATTGGACAACCATTTGTCTGAAATGGTATAGAGTCTCCTGCTTGAGCAAGTTGTTGGACTAGAAGACATCCAAGGTCTTTCCAACTCTGTTATTCTCTTCTTAGAGCTAATTGAAGGATTCTGTCTCAGAGATATTTTCATAAACTGTTGATGAACTATGGGAAACATTAAGAATGGCAGTAATCCTTTGGTAATGTAAAAGTTTTGGTTCTATCGTTCTTTGCAATAAATCCATTTGCTAGTCTTTAACATTTGGACCGAGGTGGCAAAGGCTCAGGGTTTTCCTAGAAGGTATTTACCATTTGGAAGTAAAATTAATTCAATAAGACTGATTTGATATGTGTGAATAAGCTGCCTTCCCCAATTTGGGAGCCAAATAAATAATCATTTGACTGTCAGTCCCAGCAGGAAAACTGCAGAGGAAAGTGATCGCTTGAATTCCATGCCCTATTTGGTTCAAATGCTAAAAAAAATAAAAATAATAATCCGTTGTTGGGAAAAAGCCAACTTTGCTGTAAAGTATTTGATCCTCACCCAAAGCTCTTCCAGGCTGCATCGGTTTGGCAGTTTGCAGGATAGAAACATTCAAATGCCAAGATCTGTTGGTTTAGGTCCCCAAGTACTGCGTTCTATTGTCTTCTGAAAGTCAGAAGACGCTCTTTAATCTTCCAGCCATTTCAATGTGAAGAGCGGAAGATTTATACATATATTTTTTTATTATTATTATTATTTTTTATTGGATTTATATACCGCCCTACTCCTGAAGGACTCAGGGTGGTGAACAGCCACAGAATAAAACACACAAATACAAAAATTTAAAATAGAATAAAAATGAATTAAATAATTTGGCTGAGACAAATTTAAAATACCCAATAACTTAAAAACAAATTAAAATTTACATTTAACAGGGGAAAAGATTTAGGCCAGGCCAGCTTGATGAAATAAGAAAATCTTGAGCGCGCGACGGAAGGTGCGCAGATCCGGGATCCTCCGGGGGGAGCTCGTTCCAGATAGTAGGTGCCCCCACAGAGAAGGCCCTCCCCCTGGGGGCCGCCAGTCAACATTGTTTGGCCAACGGCACCCGGAGGAGCCCCTCTCTATGGGAGTGTACTAGCCGGTGGGAGGCTATTGGTGGTAGCAGGCGGTCCCGTAGATAACCAGGTCCTAAGCCATGGAGCGCTCTAAAGGTGTTAACCAAAACCTTGAAGCGCACCCGGAAGACCACCGGGAGCCAGTGCAGCTCGTGCAGGAGAGGCGTTACATGGGAGCGCCACGTCGCTCCCATCACCACCTGTGCGGCCACACTCTGCGCCAGTTGGAGCCTCCGAGTGCTCCTCAAGGGGAGCCCCATGTAGAGAGCGTTACAATAGCATTACAATACATATAATAAACATCCGTACATTGTATACAGGTGGCCCTTTGATTTACGGCCACAATGGAGCCGAAAATTTGTTGTTAAGTGAGACATTTGTTATGTGAGTTTTGCCCCATTTTACAGCCTTTCCTGCCACAGTTGTTAAGTGAATCACTTACAGTCAGAGGTGGGATTTAGCCGGTTATGTCCAGTTTGGGTGAACCGTAAGTGCAACCGTTATCCACGGTGTGCCACAGGGAGCAAGCTTGCTCTACTCCAGAAAGAAAGACAAACAGCATCCTGCAGCATCATCTGTGGCTTTCTCCATCCACCAAAGTCACCTCACAAATCAGCGTCATATCTGGGAAGGTCCAGCAGCTGAGGGAAGTGACGGGAACTTACCCCGCCACGTGGCGCTGGGGCTCAAACCACCAGAACAAAGGTTATCTCCAGCATCATTAAGCCACTGACTCACCGTGCCTCTTATCAGACCACTACGGAAGTGGGATCACAGGCAAGTTATTTAATCATGATCTTTACCTCAAGCTAAGAGGCTACAAATTAAATCAACGCATACTGAAATTTGCCAGAATCAAATTCCTCCAGCAGTCCTTATTAATGTGTGTTATTATTTTTTTTAATTTGATTTATATGCCGCCCTTCTCCGGAGACTCAGGGCGGCTTACAATGTGCTCAGCAATAGCCTTCATCCTTTTTGTATATTTATACAAAGTCAGCTTATTGCCCCCACAAACTGGGTCCTCAATTTACCTACCTTAGAAAGGATGGAAGGCTGAGTCAACCTTGAGCCTTGGCGAGATTCGAACCCTGCAGTAATTGCAGGCAGCTGGTCTTAATAACCAGCTTAATAACAGGGTGCCTTAAACCCCTGTATTACCAAGGTTATGTTATGTTCCATTGTTATGCAATGGAAACAAGCCATCCTCATCTTGTTACTCTCCAAACTTGGTGGGGGTTTTAACTCATAGAATTCCCAATCCGTGAGACGTGAGCTACACTTCCCTGAAAAGCGCAAGGACAACGGTTCCTTAATTTCCAAAGTTTTCTTTAGAAAAAGCATTAGACATCTGCTTTTGCTCCTGGAACTGAATTGCAATGGCATTTTCTTTCTCCCTTTATGATTCTGCAGTAAAACAATAGCGTTTTTTTTTATTGCCATTATAATTGTTCCAGGGCGGGTGTCAGCAACCTGCAGCTCTGGAGCTGCATGCGGCTCTTTGGGCCCTCTGCTGTGGCTCCCTGTTGGGTGATCCCACTACTGGCTGGTCCTGCCCCTCCCACTCCCCTCAAGGAATTATGGGGTCGTTAAAAGAAGATGATGACACATTGACCTACAACCAGCCTACGAACATCTCAGAATCCAATCAACTGCACAGCCAACCAGAGATGGCACCAACCCTCAACCAACCCATGCAACTGCCCGCCACCAGCAGTTCACCTCCCAATCAGCCTGACCTGATGTAACCTCCTTATCACAAGACCCATCCCAGGATTCACTGATGAATCACACCTGACCCATCACACCTGACCCATCACAAGACCTGTCCCAAAATCCTGATTTGACACACCCACACCCGAAGCCCTTATAAACAGAAGAACAGTGACATCCCGTAAACTCCGCTGAAGATGTTACCTAGCCTGGTAATGAGACATTTGAAAATCAACCCACAAGCTCGGAGAACGAACCTCCACCCTCAGATATGATAAACATTATATCATTCGGGACTCGTTACGCACGGTCACTCATGCCCTTGTCACCTCCTGCCTGGACTATTGCAACGCTCTCTACATGGGGCTCCCCTTGAGGAGCACCCGGAGGCTCCAACTGGCGCAGAGTGCAGCCGCGCGGGTGGTAATGGGAGCGACATGGCGTTCCTATGTAACACCCCTCCTGCGCGAGCTGCACTGGCTCCCGGTGGTCTTCCGGGTGCGCTTCAAGGTTCTGGTTACCACCTTTAAAGCACTCCATGGCTTAGGACCCGGGTACTTGCGGGACCGCCTACTACCACCAATAGCCTCCCACCGGCCGGTACGCTCCCATAGAGAGAGGTTCCTCCGGGTGCCGTCAGCCAAACAATGCCGACTGGCGGCCCCCAGGGGCAGAGCCTTCTCTGTGGGGGCACCTACTATCTGGAACGAGCTCCCCCCAGAGATACGGAGGATCCCGGATCTGCGCACCTTCCGCCGCGCCTTAAAGACCTTACTATTTCACCAGGCCGGCCTGGCCTAATTTTCCCCCTCTTTTATAAAAGATTTTTAAAATTTTAAATATCTTTTAGTATTTTATATATTCAATTTTAAATTGGTTTTAAAAGTTTGGGGTTTTAAATTTGTCAGGGCCAAAATTATTTAATTTGATTTTATTCTATTTTTTAAATTTTGTATTGTATGTGTTTTTATTGTTTGGCTGTGCACCGCCCTGAGTCCTTCGGGAGTAGGGCGGTATAGAAATCTAATAAAATGAAATGAAATGAAATGAAATGAAATTCAATGGTTGACGTCTTCAGCAAGGATGGGTTTCACCTTCTATAACTGGCCAACAGATGTTCTGTACCAGAGGTGGGTTACAAAGATTTTTACCACCGGTTCGCCACGCGTGTGCACGCTTGCTTCACGTGTGTGGCTTCCACGCATGCGCCCTGCCTTCCGTGAATGCGCTTTGCTCGCACGCATGCCTGCTGCACACGTGCCTGGCCTTGAAAATGTGACTAAATAGGACAGCATAGCGCTGGGGCAGTTGGGCACAATCTCTGCTACTGGTTTGCCCAAACTTGTACAAACCGGCTGAATACCACCACTGTTTTGTACATAACTTTTAGATCATATGAAAGATTCCTTGGACCCTCCAAGGACACATAATTGAACAAAAGTCAGTCTTAAGTAGCTGGGATTTGTGCTTCATTATTCAGGGAAGTGACATATTCAAATCTGTCAGGTTGCTCTGGACGATGAGACGAGATTTACCATAATCCTCTCTTTCTTTTCCTCTGGAGGAGCCCGGTATGTACCAGCTGTTTTTGAAATTTTTGGAAGCCAAGACACTGGCACAGCTCCTCTGCAGAGTGCAGTTAAATCCAGGTGTCAATTATGAGAAAGTGGAATGAGTTACACGTGGATTCCTAAGGAAGTGTTTCAGGTAGCAGTATGTGTAATCATCCAACTTTGCTCTGTATTGGAAGGGAGGATTTATAAAAATAGAAAGAAGGGCCATGGCTACATGCGCTGAAATATTGACGGAAAGCCCTACTTTCAGCCTCAAGGTCTGTTCAAGTTTTGCAAGCACAATAATTATCCCTCTTCTTGGTAACTCCAAATAAATGACAAATTAAATGCTTTGGGGCTCTCAAATCAGTAGGTGATGCACCTGGAACAGGATGAGCCATGGGCAGGTCTTAAACACAGAATTATTGACTTACAGTAGAACTGCAAACCGAATACAACAAGGTAACCCAATTGAGGCACAGCAAATTTCATTTTGAACCCACGTTGTCTTCCACCCAGCTTGCAAACAAAGATAGTCCTCAACTTGCAACAGTTGGGTTAGGGACCATACAGTGTTACAATGGCACCGAAAAAAGTGACTTATGACACTAGTGGCACCTGGCGGGGGGAGGGGGAGGGGTTATTCTTTCAATTAGGTGAAAATCATGGGAACTGTCAGAATTGGTTTTCATCAGCTGTGCAGATATGAAATATCCAATAAACATGTCCTTTGAGGGATCTGCCTTCCTCGGAGTTCTGCTTTCAATGGGTGTATTATTTGGAACACTGACACTCTCTTTCCTTCCTTCCTTCCTTTCTTCCTTCTTCTCTCATTTATTTTATTTATTTATTTATTTGTTCAACTTGTATGCCGCCTTTCTCTAAAGACTCAAGGCGGTCTATCTCATCTGTCTGTCTGTCTGTCTGTCTGTCTGTCTATCTATCTATCTATCTATCTATCTATCTATCTATCTATCTATCTATCATCCACCCTCCCTCCCTCCCTCCTCCCTCTCTTTTTCTTTCTTTCTTTCTTTCTTTCTTTCTTTCTTTCTTTCTTTCTTTCTTTCTTTCTTTTTTCCTTCCTTCCTTCCTTTTTTCTTTCTTTCTTTCCTTCTTCTCTCATCTATCTATATCTATCTATCTATCTATCTATCTATCTATCTATCTATCGCTAACTAGATAAATAGGTAGTTAACTAACTAGATAGATATCTTTCCATCCATCCACCCACCCCTCCCTCCATCCTCTCTCTCTCTCTCTCTCTTTCTTTCTTTCTTTCTTTCTTTTTCTTTCTTTCCTTCCTTCCTTCTTCTATCATCTATCTATCTATCTATCTATCTATCTATCTATCTATCGCTAACTAGATAAATAGGTAGTTAACTAACTAGATAGATATCTTTCCATCCATTCACCCTTCCCTCCCTCCTGCCCTCCCTCTCTCTCTCTCTTTCCTTCCTTCCTTCTTTCCTTCTCTCATCTATCTATCTATCATCTTCTACGATTATTTCTTTATTTTATTGATCAAAAGTATATTCCAATTTAATATGAGGTGGTACTCACTGCCTTACAACATAATATGAGTGACTTACAGTATAAATGCTTATACCTACTCTATGACTGTAGCTATGCTTATATTATAGATAACGCATATTGTGTATCATAATCTACCACCGTGTACAAATAATGAAGCCCTGTTCTCACCTACAAACCCTCCTGGAGGACTCAGTCTTGGATGGGAAGCCGGCTTCTGTACTTTGCTTCACTAACCGCAGCCAGTGTTGTGCTACCAAGAGAGACTCTGACGGAAGAAGCAAGGGCATGGATGTCCTTACCCATCCATTTTCATAAGGATGCCTCTGAACATGTGTAATTGGATCATTCTGAGGCCCAGCGAATAGAATAAAGTTGGAACATGATTTCCCACCGTCCGTGACTGTTTCTGACATCCAAATCTATCCCTAGATGGGTACCTTCTCCTTCTATGTCATGCAACACCAAACTGATCTGCAAAGAGAGTTGTTTAATGAGATTTGCACCCAGACGAATCAAAGTGGAGCAAAGCGAAATGGTCTCCCCGCAAAATTACGCATTGGCTTAAATTCAAGTAAGGCATGTGTGCAGTTCAGGATTGGGTTAATTGAAGTTTCCAGAAGAAAACGCAGCACCTACTGAGATACAAAAGATACCTCCAGCTTGGCTCGAGCATAAGCCAAGAACACAATCTTTAGTGTACTTCTCTGTACATTAGGAGGGCACCCAAGAGATGTCACAGTCATTGTGCTGTCATTCGAAGCATTGGGCGTGACATCCGTTTGTTCAATCACACAATATCTTTTTTCGTCCCCCCGATTCTAGTCTTTTTTATTAGTTTACCATATAATAAATAATAATAATAATAATAATAATAATAATAATAATAATAATAATAATAATTTTATTTCTATACCGCCCCTCTCCCGAAGGACTCGTGGCGGTGTACAGCCTATTAAAACAAAAAATATACAAATATCAAAATTTAAAATTATTAAAAATATTACACAATTTCGGCCCAGATTAAAACCCCCACTTTAAAATACAAAAGCAAATGATAGGAAAAATAGGGGACTGAAAAGGGAAGAGAGAAGTGTAGAGAAGAAGGGGAAAAGAAAGAAAAGGCATTGACTCCCGACTCCCTCTGGTGCAGTAGAATAAGATAATAACACAAAACCTCAACTTTGTGTACTTTTGCATAACAGTATAAACTAGCCATTTCTATAATATATAATTTCTATATCTAATCAGTAAAAACCCAAAATCAAAGTTTCATTTTTTCCCCCAGCTCAAGCACAAAGTTCAGAAGTGGTTTCCAAGTAGAAACAAAAGTATTTTTGGTTTTTTTTTTTTCTTTTATCAAAACAGTCAATTTAGCAAGTGGTGTGGTGGCCTAATGCAGTGGTGAAATTCATTTTTTTTTTACTACTGGTTCTGTAGGCATGGCTTGGTGGGCGTGGTGTGGCTTGGTGGGCGTGGCAGGGGAAGGATACTGCAAAATCTCCATTCCCTCCCCACTCCAGGGGAAGAATATTGGATAATCACCATTCCCTCCCCACTCCAGGGGAAGGACACTGCAAAATCCCCATTCCCTCACCGCTCCAGGGGAAGGATACTGCAAAATCTCCATTCCCTCCCACTCCAGGGGAAGGACACTGCAAAATCCCCATTCCCTCACCGCTCCTGGGGAAGGATACTGCAAAATCTCCATTCCCACCCTACTCTGGGATCAGCCAGAGATGGTATTTGCTGGTTCTCTGAACTACTCAAAATTTCCACTACCAGTTCTCCAGAACCTGTCAGAATCTGCTGGATTTTGCCCCTGGCCTAAAAGGTGGATCTCTCACCTCACAATCAGGAGGTTGTGAGTTCGATCCTAGGTAGAGGCAGATATTTCTCTCTCTGGGCACAATGAGAATATATCTGCTGAAAAAAAACAACAACTTAGCATTGGCAACAGGAAGGGCATCCGGCTAGTAAACACTCAGCTTCATTCAGTTGTCTAGACTCCATCCCGCAAGGGATTATGGCGTCATTAAAAAGGATGATGAAAAGAGTCAATTTAGCCATCTCTGCTAACTCCGTCAGCTTTTTCAACCGTTCATCCATTGTGGGAATTGAAGCGTCCTTCCACACAAATTGGGGTCAATTGTGCTCCAACCTGAGAAAGAAAAAGGACTTTACAAAAAAAATCTGCTGTTGGAGAAGGACCTGTTTTCTAAAATGTGCTAAACTTCATGAAGAAAGAGGCACTAAGCATCGGGGAATTATCCTTTGCAAGCAACTATTCTTGAAATGGAATTTGAATGAAAGGAAGCAAAACAAAACAAAGCACTTCGTTTAGGAAATAACACAAAACCTTACTTCCATAAGTCTCTCTTTTTTTTTTTTTCAAGTAACAGCTGTGGCGTAGGCTTCTTTGTTATGGTGAGAAAGTAAATCAGGTGAGACTCTGAAGTGCACAAGTTAAACTCAGAAAAAAAGCAATGACAGTTTGAGACTATCCATCTTTCTCATCCTTTCCCTTTTTTTTTTTTTTACCTTGGAGGAACCCTTGAAGTTATTTTCAGATCTCAGAATACCGAGCGTTAAAAAAAACTGCTCAAAGTATGAAAATTTCATAGAGACCTTCAAATTTCTAGGTTCTATCATATCTCAAGACCTAAAATGGACACCCAACATCAGAAACGTCATCAAAAAAAGGACAACAAAAAATGTTCTTTCTGCGCCAACTCAGAAAGCTCAAACTGCCCAAGGAGCTGCTGATCCAGTTCTACAGAGGAATTATTGGTGTGCAGTGCTCTATAGAGTCTTTTTGAGGGTAGGAGTTATCATCTGCACCTCTATAACTGTCTGGTTTGGTTCTGCAACCCAACAAGACAGACACAGACTTCAGAGGATAATTAGAACTGCAGAAAAAACAATGGCTACCATCCTGCCTTCCATTGAGGACCTGTATACTGCACGAGTCAAAAAGAGGGCTGTGAAGATCTCTACAGACTCCTCGCATCCTGGACATCAACTGTTTCAACATCTACCCTCAAAACGACTCTATAGAGCACTGCACATCAGAACAACTAGACACAAGAACAGTTTTTTCCCGAATGCCATCACTCTGCTAAACAAATAATTCCCTCAACACTATCAAACTAGTTACTAAGTCTGCATTACTATTAGTTCCCATCACCCATCTCCTCCCACTTATGACTGTATGACTGTAACTTTGTTGCTGGTATCCTTAAGATTTATATTGACTGTTTCCCTATGACTGTCATTAAGTGTTGTACCTTATGATTCTTGACGAATGTATCTTTTCTTTTATGTACACTGAGAGCGTATGCACCAAGACAAATTCCTTGTGTGTCCAATTACACTTGGCCAATAAAGAATTCTATTCTGTTCTGTTCTGTTCTGTTCTGTTCTGTTCTGTTCTGTTCTATTCTATTCTATTCTATTCTATTCTATTCTATTCTATTCTATTCTATTCTATTCTATTCTACTTCTGACATAACAATCTACGTTTCACAACTTTGACGACAACAGCAAAGTAATGTTGCCGGGGTGTGGGTGTGGGTGTGGGTGGGTGTGTTGGAGGTGGGGTGTGTGTGATTTTGTTATATAGTACTATAGTATTTTTATCTGATTATTTTTTGTTAGCTTTTTATTGTTTTAAATGTGGTTTTATATTCTGTAAGCCGCCTTGAGTCGCCATGGGTGAATAGGCAGCAATATAAATTCAATAAATCAATAAATCAATAAATCAATAAATCAATAAATCAATAAATCAATAAATCAATAAATCAATAAATCAATAAATCAATAAATCAATAAATCAGTGGTCTGGCAGCCAAGTTGGGTATAAAGATTCCCGCTACTGTGAGTGCTACAGTGCACAACACAAAGTTAACAAAATTGTGTTTATTTACCGTCATAATTTTCCATGGACCCCTAATTGATAAAGGCTGGCCCAACTGAGAGGAAACACATTAAATAGATATATGCAGAGTAAATCTTGGCAAAAGGAAGTAAACAATTCAGAATCCCTCCGATTAGTATTTGTGCCTTTGCTACTCTTACTCTTTGCTACTCTTATATTTTAGGGGTGGGAAAAGGCCATGCAACTGACACTGCTTTCCAACAAGCTCTTGAACAAGGTCTCGTGAGTTGACCTTATGCTCAGAAGCGTGGTAAAATCGAACAGAACAGAATGACAGAATTGGAAAGGATCTTGTAGATCATCTAGTCCAATCCCCTGCGATGGCGGTGGGCAGTTCAGAGAACTGGTAGCAAAAATCCCTGCCCCCGCCCCTCATGCCCAGCTGAGCCGCGCGATCATCAGAGTCTTTTTTTTCCTTTTAAATGGCTCTGACCAGCCAAGCTCTGACGATCCCAGCTGAGTTGCCTGCTAATCAGGCAACTCAGCTTGGATCATCAGACCCATTTAAAAGAAAAAAAGGGTTTTTTTCCCAAGCTCTGACGATCTCAGCCTGCTAATCGGTAGCAAAAATCCCTCCCCCTCCCCTTCTCAGCTTGCTTACCTTAGCTGCTGGTCGCAACGCCTTGCTGTAATCCCTGCAATCCATTGCATCAGCAAGCAACTGAATCTCCCTGCCTGCGATCAAGCAGGCAGGGAGTTGTGGACTTCAACTCCCAGAATTCCTCAACCAGCAAAGCAAAGCTGGCTGAGGAATTCTGGGAGTTGAAGTCTACAAGTCTTAAAGTTGCCAAGGTTGGAGACCCCTGTTCTATTGGTGAAATTTTAGATTTCACCACTGCCCTCAATATAATCAATAAATCAAGTCATCATTATTTCAGTTAATAAGAGAAAAGATGTATTAGAGTGGCATTTATTTATTTATTCATTTTGTTAATGGATGTTTAAAAAAGTAGGGATTACTTGCCCATTTTAGGGAGGCCTCTATCCTGCAAAGTTCTCTGTCTAGAGGTTATTTGTCCATAAAGCATCATCAAATTTGAACAATGCACATGTAGAATTTAAATGTACAGTCACTTGTCTGACATGGTAAACTTTCTCATGCTTGAGAAGGGAGTTGGACTAGAAGACCTCCAAGGTCCCTTCCAACTCTCTCTCTCTCATTCTCTTTATCATCATCATCATCATCATCATCATCATCATCATCATCATCATTTTAGCCACTGCACGATGAAGGCATGTTTCCTCTTCTGCATGTTTCCAACCAATACAGTCCTAAGGTATTTTTGGTTTTGTTAATTGGGCCTGCAATACTTGCTGATGTCATGGATCCATTTTGTTTTAGGATCAAGTGGGATCCATTCTAGGACTGCCTTGGTCCACCTGCCATCAGTTCTTCTTGCTATGTGACCAGTCCATTTTCATTGCATTTCTTTTACTCTTTCGATGGCAACATATGCTTTTGGTTGTTGTCTAATCCATGTGAAGGTATTTCTATCTTGTCTGGTGATGCTGAGCATATAACTTTCCATGATTCTCTGCGACACTCGTAGTTTTTGTATCAATTGTGAAGTTAGTGTCCATGTTTCACTGGCATAGTTTAGAACAGGTAGCAAACACTGATCGAAAACTTTTCTCTTCAGGCATAAGGGGAGGTTTTACACTCTTCTTCTTCTTCTTCTTCTTCTTCTTCTTCTTCTTCTTCTTCTTCTTCTTCTTCTTCTTCTTCTTTGTTGCAATATTTTCAGGATCAGACTCAATAATATTAGTAAGAGTTAAAGGTTTAAATATATTTCCTTTTATTTACAATAGGCATTCTATATTCACTGAATATTCACAGATAGAAGCGAGGAAAAGGGTGTAGGTGGCTCCTTATATATACAATGGGTGGAGCTATAAGTGGGAGTGGTGAATTATGAATACATTAAGAAGTGAAGAATAAGTTAACCCCTGATACCCCGTTCATATATTATTTACACATTAGAGAATAAGGCATTTACATCTGACAAATCCCCCTCTAAATGCCGATTCGTTATACAACACCAATTACACTCAGATTCAGGACAATACAATACATACAATTTAGAAGTTAAATATTTGTGTTGCTTAGAAGGTAAAGGCTTTGTCAATATGTCAGCTAATTGTTCTGAGGTATCACAATGCACTGCTTTAATAAATCCATCCTGAGATAATTGTCTCACATGTTTAAATTTTATATCTATATGTCTGGACCTTTGTCCAATGGCATCAGATCTAGATATTTCAATGGCTGCTTTATTATCTTCATGCATAACAAAAGGCAAAACAGGTTTTTTCCAAACATCTGAAATTAAATCATTAAACCATACAAGGTTATTTGCAGCTTTGGATAAACAAACATATTCTGCTTCTGTCGTTGAAGTGGCCACTAGTTCTTGTTTACCAGTGTACCAGTAAACTGGACAGTCATTTAAGAGAAATATATAACCAGATGTACTTTTTCTACATGAGGTGTCTCCAGCCCAATCTGCATCTGCATAACATGTAAGCTTTGGTTCTTTATTGTCTTTAGGTTCTAATATTAAGCAAAAGTCTAGTGTACTTTTCAGATATCTTAAAATTCTTTTAACAGCTTCCCAGTGATACATTGTTGGTTTGCTGACATGTCTGGATAATAGATTGAGTGGTAAGGCGATATCTGGTCTAGTCCAATTAGATATATAAAGAAGTGAACCTATGATTGATCTATAAAACGTGTTATCCTTGAATTCGGGGAAGATTCATCAGTGTTTCTTAGAAAATCAGTTTGCATAGGAGTATCACAAGGTTTGGCATTGTTTAAATTGCATTTATTTAAAAGTTCTACAATCTTATCTCTCTGAGTAAGTTTGAATCCCCTTCTAGTCTTATTAATTTGGACACCAAGATATTTGTTTACTTTACCCAGAGATTTTAACGAGAAATGTTCATTTAGTTTGGTTACAAAGGTTTCTCTCCTCTCTTTGTGTTTTCCTATGTATAAAATGTCATCCACATAAATCAATACAAATTCAATGTAATCATCATCCTTTTTGACAAAAAAGCAGTTATCAGCAGTAGTAGCGTTGAAGTCCATGGTTCTAAGTACTTTCACTAAACAATCATACCATCGTTTACCAGATTGTTTTAACCCGTATAAAACTCTTGTTTAACAACCAAATTTCATTTTTGTTTGTGTATTGACTGTGAGGTGCTCTTACGTATATTTCTTTATCTAGTTTAGCGTGTAGATACGCAGTCTGTATGTCGTATTGAAATACATCAAGGTTGAGTGCTGATGCTACCACTAGAGCTGTTTTGACACTCTCTGTTCTTACTGTGGGGGAATACGTGTCAGTATAGTCCTCCGGATATTTCTGTGCATAACCTTGTGCAACTAGTCTAGTTTGTATAGAGTATTGCCTCCCTCTAATGTTCTTAATTTTATATATCCACCTGGTACCAATAATTGTTTTATCCTTAGGTGCAATTGCAGGTGTAAATACATTTAATCCTTGTAAACTTTCCATCTCTTTTTTCATCGCTAATTCCCATTTTTCCTTTTCTTCACGAGGGAGTTTTAACACTTCCTCATATGTATTGGGTGTTGTTGGCTCACCATCCATATGCATTATGTAATCTTTGTATTTATTTGGCATTTGATTTCTGGTGTTTCTAATGGTTTTTTCAGGTTTACTATCGTTATCATGCAAATATCTTGCTTCCTTTTTTGTTAATGTGTCTGTCGTCTTAATTTTGTGTTGGCTATTTGTCCAAATTTTGGTTTTGTTCTTATTTTTGTTGATATTTTGCTTTTCTATGATCCCTTCTTCATGAGGTTTTGTACCTTTATATTTATTTGGAAATATTTCATTAAGATGTAATTTAGACCAGTTAGCCTGTTCATGGAACACAGCTGTTCTGGAGACTATAAATTTGTTATTGTTATCAATGAATCTGTACCCTTTAGTACCGGTTTCATATCCCATAAATCTGAGTCTTCTGGATACGTTTTCTCCCTTTCTTCTTAATTGTTTAGGTATGTGTACGTCTGCAGTGACTCCAAATATATGCATGTGTGCTAATTTTGGTTTTCTATTATACATCACTTCATATGGTGTCTTATTTACAATGCTGGACCATGTTCTATTTTGTGTGTAATTTGAATAATGTAAGGCTTCTGACCAGAATTGTTTGCTTAAGCCAGCATCTTCCAATGTGCATCTAATCATGGTTTGTAATGTGGAATTTTTCCTCTCTACAATCCCGTTCTGGAACGCAGAAAATGGACTAGATGTGTAATGTAACATTCCTTTGTCTTTTAACCATTGGGAGAATTCTTTAGACATGAATTCGCATCCCCTATCTGTCATAATTTGTTTTATTTTGATGTTGTGTTGTGTTTCTATGCGTTTGTAAAATTCTTTAAATTTTTGAAATGTTTCATCTTTGTGTTTTAATGTATAAACAAACCCATAGCGGCTATAATCGTCCACTATTGTCAGGAAGTAACGTTTTCTATAAGTGATTGATGGAGTTAATGGACCAACTAAGTCCATGTGTACTAAATCAAAAATTTTGTTAGTTGATCTAGTAGATTTTCTTGGCCTGGGGCTAGTTTTTAGTTTTGTAGATTTACATACTGAGCATTCCAAATAGTTTTCACAATTTTTTATTTTAACATCTTCTGCGTGTTCAGTCATTTTTTGTACTACAGGAAAACTGGCATGTCCTAACTTCCTATGTAAGATGTGAGCACACTCATCATGAATTGGCTTACCTATTTTTGGTTTTTTTTTCATTGTGTGCATCTTTGTGATCATGAGATGTTTTACACTCATCATTGTCACTATTGCTAATATTTTCATCATCTACTTCAATACAATCTTCAATACTTGAGTCAATGTTACGCAACCATTTTTCCTTAGTTATCAGATAAGGTAGGCCTCCTTTAATCATCACTGTGCCTATATTTATTTTATTCTTCTCCAAAATCGCTTTTCCTTTTGAAAAAACAATGTTAATGTCAGAATCTCTACTTAGTTTTATAGCACTTAGTATGTTATGAGGTATCTCAGGTATTAGCAATACCCCCTCTATTTTTCCTAGACCAGGCAAGGTTACATTCCCTCTACCTAATACTTGCACCTTTTCTTGGTTAGCTACCTTTATTACAAATTTATCTTCTGCAAATGAAGACAATATATTTTTGTTATTAGTGGTGTGATTAGTTGCTCCAGAATCAATAAGCCAATTATTGTTCTCATTTTGCTGTATGTTAGTGTTGTCTTGTTTATTTAGCCCGTTCAGTGAGCCAGATTTTCTATCCTTTGAATTATCTCTGCCCCCTCTATTCTCTTTGTAATTTGGTGGGCTCCTATATCTATGTCTATCTATGGAAGACTGTCTATAATTGTATTTGTTTCTATATTCTGACCTATGCCTTTCTCTTGAAATTTGGGACAGTCTCTTCTATTGTGTTCCCTGGATCCACAATTGTGGCATTTAAATGTTTCATTATATTTTTCTTGGAAAGCTACTTTCCTATATGGTTTGTGTTCTGTGTGATTGCTAGAACGATTCCTTCTTGAATTGTCTTCTGCTATCAGTTTATTGGATAGACTTTCTATGGATAAATATCCTAGATTGATAGTGTCTAAATGTGACATAAAATTGTCCCATGATGAATCAAGTGAGTTGATAATAACACTTTTCATTGTTTGGTCTGAAATCACCTCCCCCCTCAAATGCAGCTCAGCTCTTATTTTGTTTAAATATATTAAATGCTCACTTATGGAAACCCCTGGTTTTACCCTAGATGAAAAGAAATCTTTAGACATCCTTGTGGTGGTAGCTACACTGTCACTGTGAAATAAATTAAACATGCATTGAATGATTTCTGAAACAGTCAGATTTGGCTTAATGCTATGATACATTGCAGGAGACACACTAGATATTATTAAGAAAAATGCTCTATGGTGTAAACAATCTATTTTTAGAGTCCAAGGTCTTTTTGGGGGACTAGTGATAAAAAATAATAAGTTTTCCTTCATAAAGACAACCTGGAGCTGTTGATACCATTCTTGCAAATTAACGCCATCAACCCTTAGCTTTGGGAAGTCACTGGGTAAATTTCCGACATTATTGTGTCCATTACTTACAACCTGAGGTAGTCCGTGGTCTCGCAAGTGTAGAAAATTGCAAAACGGCATGGGGATGCTCGCAACGAGTCTGCATGGTCTCCTCGCCAGTTCATGTCTTCCCGGACCGTCTGCGTAGTTTTGCGCATGCGCGTTGTCCATTTCTTCTTTGGAGTCATCGTGGAAGGTTCTCTCCATTGTGGCTCGCTCGTTCTGCTCCTCTTCAGATGAATCGGTCTCTGGTTCAATTTTGGGAGTCTTGACGACGGCGGCTGCTCTTCCTCTTCCCCTGAGGGCTTTGGTGCTTGCTTCGGTTTGTGGCGTAGGGTGGTACCGGCAGGGCTCTCTGGGTTCGGGCGTCGGCGTTCTCGTAGTCAGGATGGGAGCGTGCAGGTCTTGAGGCATCGGCTTGCTCGCTCGCTTCTTCGGTAGCTGTTTGTTAATTTTAGTTTTGGCCCAAATGCAGCAAAAAGCGTTTTCATTGCTGATTTTATTTGGGAGTTTGTTGAATCATCTTCACTTTCTGATTCTGATTCTTCTGAGGAGTTTGAATCTTCTTTTTCATTTTCGTTGTTTGGTAATGTTTTTCGCGCCAGAAATTTTGAATTGAGCATTTTGATTGGCTCTGCTTCGCTCACCCTGGAGGCCTGTTGAAACCAAGATGGCTGCCATTCAAAATTTCGCGCGGGATCACCATTTTTCTTCTTCGTAATGACTTTCTCTGCAGTCATATCACTCACTATTTTTGGGTCTTTAGACTTTTCATTAGTGATGTTTTTCTCTCTCGCTGCTCCGCTGTTCTTCAGCATATCTTGGAGTTTCGCGATGAGGCTTTCATCATTCTTCTGGCTCTTTAATAGTTTTAATATCTCTGACCTGAGTTCATTATTCTCTATTTCGATTTCCTTCTGGTCATCAATTTCATCTATTATTTCTTCGTCTTCAGTGGTGTATTCTTCGGATTCTCTCGAAATTGCGTTTGTGGATTCGTTGATTATTTCTTGTTCTGTTTCCATTTCTTTGCTGTAGGCCCTGGTGTTGGGCTATCTTTCTTAGACATTTTTAAGTTTTTTTATTGAGTCAATTAACCATCCTCTGCTACCAGCTTGTTGCAATATTTTCAGGATCAGACTCAATAATATTAGTAAGAGTTAAAGGTTTAAATATATTTCCTTTTATTTACAATAGGCATTCTATATTCACTGAATATTCACAGATAGAAGCGAGGAAAAGGGTGTAGGTGGCTCCTTATATATACAGTGGGTGGAGCTATAAGTGGGAGTGGTGAATTATGAATACATTAAGAAGTGAAGAATAAGTTAACCCCTGATACCCCGTTCATATATTATTTACACATTAGAGAATAAGGCATTTACATCTGACATTCTTCTTCTTCTTCTTCTTCTTCTTCTTCTTCTTCTTCTTCTTCTTCTTCTTCTTCTTCTTCTTCTTCTTCTCCTCCTCCTCCTCCTCCTCCTCCTCCTCCTCCTCTTCCTCTTCTTCCTCTTCCCCTCTTCTTCTTCCTCTTCTTCCTCCTCTTCTTCCTCCTCTTCTTCCTCTTCCTCTTCTTCCTCTTCCTCTTCCTGATCCTCTTCTTCTTTTTCCGACCCCATAATCCCTTGTAGAGTGATGTCCCTTGAGGGGCAACTGAATGGAGTTAGCAGAGTGTTTTAATGGCCGGATACCCTTTCTGTCACCATTGCAAAATTTTGTGCAGAAGATCTATTCTCAATATGTCCAGAGAAAGAAATACCTGCCTCTACCTAGGATCAAATTTACAGCCTCCTGATTGTAAGGTGAGAGCTACACCTCTAGGCCACTGCACCTGTGTGTGTGTGTGTGTGTGTGTGTGTGTGTATGTGTGTGTGTTTGTGTGTGTGTGTCTGTATGTGTTCTGACCTAGGCTTCCTGAGTAAGGAAAACACACAAGTAGTCCCACAAACTCTTTTATTGCAACATCTTGAATTCTGTTCATTCACAGATGAGTCCCAAATAGTTGTAAAGAGTCCTTCGGGATAAGGCTGATAATCACCCATCTTTATCTCCCTTGAGACGCTGCCAAAGACCTAATTGGCAAAGCCACGCGGACTCCAGAATCAAACAGAGCTTCAGGCTTTAAACTGCACAGAATTAACAACGTTGCTTCCTGCAAAGTCCCACATGCCTTTCCTCCTCTTTTAAGTCTTATGGGGGGAGGGTGGGCAATCATCTCCAAGCCCTACTCCCGAGTCGTCCCTTTTATTTTAACTGTTCTTGCCTTCTGGCAGCTCTGCGCATGCGTGCACTGGGAACAGGCTCCCCCTGTTCCTCTGCCTTGCTGAGGTCCGACTCTGGAGGCTCTGGAGGCAGCACATACCTCCCAGATGGCCCTTTCTCTGCCTACGACGCAGAGCTCTCATCCGAGGCTTCCCCAGACTCCGGGACTGGCCTATGTTCCTCCCTAGCCTCCTCACTGTCCGACTCTGCTGCCAGCTCCACAGGCCTCTGGCAGACCACAACACCATGTGTGTGTGTGTGTGTGTGTCTGTGTAATTTATATTTGCTGATAAAGAAATAAGGGATAGACCAGGTGTTTCAACAGAAAAACACTCAATCTCTCCCCTGGCTCAAACTGATAAAGGGAGGAGAACTTGAAATAGATACTAGACTAGATAGACTAGTCTTCCTTTATTTCTTTATAAGCAAATATAAATTTGGTATAAAATGGTTTGTCGTGAATGTGACTGCTTGAGGGCTCCTGGGTTGGAGCTGAAAGGAGAAAGGAAAGCAGTATGCTCCCTCCCATATTAGGGTAGACCAGATGCTTTGACAGAAAAACACTCTATCTATCTATCTATCTATCTATCTATCTATCTATCTATCTATCTATCTATCTATCTATCTACATTTGCTTTCTTCTGAGGACCAATCAGTCTGAAATAGATCTGTATTAGTCTCCCAATAGGCAGCAAAATGCATGCTTGCTGTCTGAAGAAGCCTAGGATAGTGGATGTGATTTCACTGAGCTATGGCTGCAATTTAAGAAACTTGGTTTACGTAGGAAAATACCCGGTTGAAGAAAAATACATACAAAAACCTACAACAAGAGAAGAAAGCAAATACTTAGCCTCTACGGCGAGGGAACATATGGTAAGGATGTGGCTAACTGATGAGGACCAATCAGTCCGAAATAGATTTATATTAGTCTCCCAATAGGCAGCAAAATTCATGCTTGTTGTCTGAAGAAGCCTAGGATAGTGGATGTGATTTCACTGAGCTATGGCTGCAATTTAAGAAACTTGGTCTATGTAGGAAAATACCCGGTTGAAGAAAAATACATACATACATACATACATACATACATAAATACATATTGTATGTATGTATCAATATGTTCTAGATTGCAACTAATTCTAGGCTGCATTTCAGATACGTAGATAACACTTCAAATTAATTTTGCAAAAGGCACGTTCAACAAATCGCTTGCACTGCAGCAGAAGTAATCAATCTAGATACTATCCCGCTTGCTGTTAGGAAGCTGCCTGGATTTTCCTTCCTATGAACACACGATAAAGGAATTAACTGAATCTGAGAGCATTGCCGACTATTGGATAACTCACAGTCATGATGACTTGCGAATGACTCCAGAAATGTGTGATACTAATCTTAGAGGCTCTCCAAGCAAATTGGGAAGAGCAAACTGTATGGAAATAAAAGGGCTAATTGATTTCAATAGATAGTTGCAGAGCAGATGTATTGTATTCCAATAAGCTCCCTGCAGTTCAAAGCCTCAGCTTTGCGGAGATGTGGCCATAGGATATGATGAGTTCAATATTATTTCAGGAAGAAGTATTGCTATTCTTGTTAGGAAAAAAAAAGACTCAGCAATGGCAAGATTATGGAAGATTATTGCTTGCAAGAATTTTATGGTGATCGCATCAAATTCTCAGGGAGGTGTATTGAATCAAATTTTAATAAGCATTACACATCTGAGAAATAATAATGGGAATAAAACACATTACCTTGAAACTAGATCATACGGTATAAAGATTCCCCCCCCCCCTGGAAGCTGACATTTATGGAACTGAATTTTTGGAGGCTATGTTCTCAACCTTTTTTTCATATCCTGGCCATTAGGTGTTTTACTGGATTGAATGGAATGGAATGGAATGGAATGGAATAGAATAGAATAGAATAGAATAGAATAGAATAGAATAGAATAGAATAGAATAGAATAGAATAGAATAGAATAGAATAGAATAGAATAGAAGGAGGAGCCTGGTGGCACAGCAGACTAATAGCCTGTTATTAACATTCAGCTGCCTGCAATTACTGCAAGTTCAGATCTCCCCAGGCTCAAGGTTGACTCAGCCTTCCATCCTTTCTAAGGTAGGTAAATTGAGGACCCAGTTTGTGGGTGCAATAAGCTGACTTTGTATAAATATACAAAAGGATGAAGGCTATTGCTTAGCACATTGTAAGCCGCCCTGAGTCTCCGGAGAAGGGCGGCATATAAATCAATTTTTTTAAAAAAATAGAATAGAATAGAATAGAATAGAATAGAATAGAATAGAATAGAATAGAATAGAATAGAATAGAATAGAATAGAATAGAATAGAATAGAATTTATTAGCCAAGTGTGATTGGACACACAAGGAATTTGTCTTGGTGAATATACTCTCAGCATACATAAAAGAAAAGATACGTTCATCAAGAATCATAAGGTACAACACTTAATGATAGTCATAGGGTACAAATAAGCAATCGAATCATATTAGGAAACGGTCAATATAAATGTTAAGGATACCAGCAACAAGGTTACAGTCATACAGTCATAAGTGGGAGGAGATGGGTGGTGGGAACGATGAGAAGGTTAATAGTAATGCAGACTTAATAACTAGTTTGACAGTGTTAAGGAAATTATTTGTTTAGCCGAGTGATGGCGTTCGGGAAAACACTGTCCTTGTGTCTAGTTGTTCTGGTGTGCAGTGCTCTATACCATCGTTTTGAGGGTAGGAGTTGAAACAGTTTATGTCCAGGATGTGAGGGGTCTGTAAATATTTCCACAGCCCTCTTTTTGACTCGTACAGTATACAGGTCCTCCATGGATATAGGCAGTGGTGGGATTCAGCCAGTTCGCACCACTTCGGGAGAACCGGTTGTTAACTTTCTGAGCAGTTTGCTGAACTGGTTGTTGGAAAGAAATCATTAGGGCAGAGAACCGGTTGTTAAATTATTTGAATCCCACCACTGGATATAGGCCATAATTATAAGACTTTAGCATCAATAGTGGATATAATTATGAAGCAACTGCCTATTAATTAGGGATGTCTGAGAAACTGAATGAGAATGCACTTACATTCATGCAACTTGTCCATCAACTGTACCCATCTATATGGAAATTATCTACGGCCCATGGAGATTTTCTGTATTTATTTTATTTATTTATTTGTACCCCCCAGCATTTATTATTTTTACAAATAACTTAAGATGGAAAATGCATTCGACACACCTTCCTCCTGTTTTCTTTTTTTCTTTTTTTCTTTTTTAAATAATCTTTATTTACATTTTTCATTAAAAAACAGAAAATGACAACACACCATATAAATAACATACAAGACAACATAACAAATAACAAACATATCTGCAAGTAATATCTTAACAACTAAATATTCGATACACTATATCTACATTATATTCTGAGGGAGATAGAACAACTTATATCTCTTTATATATCAATTAGGTCTATCCGACCTCACTTTATTTGTATATTATAGGTTTCTCAATAAATACCTTTCCTCTTTTCGATTGGGTTATGATTTTCTCTTCGCTAGCCAAGTTTATAGTTTTTCCCAGGATAAACATGTTTGTGTTTGATCTTTATCTTTTAATTTTTTTAGTCAATTTATCTGACAATTTATCAGTCCAAAATCTTTTTTTATAATTGCTTCCTCTGATGGGATATTTTTGTTTTTCCAAAGTTGCGCGTATATTAATCTCACCGCTGTGATAATGTGTAGGGCCAAATACCATAAGTCTTTTTTTAATATTCTTATTTAATATTTTAACCTTCCTCCTGTTTTCTTCACAACTACAATTTAGTTTAGTTTAGTTTAGTTTAGTTTAGTTTAGTTTAGTTTAGTTTAGTTTAGTTTAGTTTAGTTTATTTGATTTGTATACCACCCTACTCCCGAAGGACTCAGGGCGGTGAACAGCCAAACAATAAAATACATAAATACAAAAAATTTAAAAACCAGATAAAATCAAATTAAATCATTTTGGCCCGGACAGATTAAAACACCCCAATAATTTAAAAACAGATTAAAATTTACATATTAAAAGAGGCGAGTTGGGCTGAGAATGAAGGAATGGCCCAGAGTCACCCAGCTGGCTTCCATGCCTAAGGCTGGACTAGAACTCACCATCTCCTGGTGATTGGCCTAAAGTCACCCAGCTGAAATTTGTGGCTAAAGTGGAACTAGAATTTATGGTCTCCCTCTTTCTAGTCTTCCTCGCGAAAATGATGTCCAGTTGTACCAGAAAGGAGAAATTTAGCAAATATGTTTACAACAATTAAATGACCAGTATTTCATATTTACGTGGACCTATAGTTTTTATAACATCATGTGAAATAAGACCTTAAATATTGCCGTTGATGCCCTAAGATCATCTTGATGAAAAAAAAACAACCCCTCTGCATGCTTTCTTGGATTGAGATATGACAGGTGACAATTTAGGATGACTTCTCTAATCCATCCATCTATCCATTTGTTTCCAGACCAAAAAAAGAAAGACAAAAAATTAAGAATGGAAAAAATGTGACTCAGAAATAAAAATGCAATATAAAAATGTGGTTGTTCTGGAGAGCAATCTATATATCTATAAATGGCTGTGTATGTTCCAGCATAATCATCTTTGTTGCTCTTCTCTGCACTATTTCTAGAGTCTCGGCATCTTTTCTTATATCGGAGTGACCACAACTGGATGCAATATTCCATGTCGTTCCAAAATTCCAATATTCCAAGCTACACTTAATACATTTTAGAATTACGTACCAGCAACACCTGTTTCCTGAATTCGGACTGTAATAGAGTGTTTTTGGTTCACTCAATGGGACAAAAAATGTCTACCTTCCTGTGCTTTGCTTCTTGAAGCCCAGAGATTTCAAAAACTCAGTAGGCTGCATTGAAAGGGATTCACTGGGCCATTAAAACATGGAAAGGTTATGCATTTGGCATTTGTAAATTAAAATTGCTTGGTTGGAAAAGCGATTGACGGATTAATCCTCAAATCGGTGCGAGTTTTGCCGTTAGGCTGCCACCGATATCTTCAGCGAAGGGATGGAGAGCAAACAGGTGAGATTCTAAAAGTTGGCTCCTCTGTTACTCTCTTCAGCCCCGTTTTGGAACCTGCTAGAGATTTTTCTGCAATATTATCTATCTCATTGGAGAACAGCTGGTAATGCTGGCTGAGACTGAAAAAAAAGGGGAAAAAGCTAAGCCAAGTTAGTACTCCAATGGAGGAAGTCCAAGCGCTGCGTGGGATGAGAAACAAAAGAAGAAGAAAAAGAATAATTTTGACAAAAGCGTTGACAAACTACGAAGTCCCAGGGATCATGTTGAATTGAAGATCTTAGTTAACATCTAAGTAGGTTTAGGATTATATACATACATACATACATACATACATACATACATACATACATACATATATATGTTTTCTCAGGTTTTCGTGGGTGTTTGTATGTAGGTCTTTGGTTATTCGGGTCTTCTCCCACGTAAAATTGGAAGTGTCTTGGCGACGTTTCGACGAAGTCTCATTCGTCATCTGGTGTTCTCGGCTTCGTGCTTCCAGGAGCAATGTGAGATCGCAGCTGTCTCTTCCTTTTAACTGCTAGTGGGGGTGTGAGCTGACACCCGTGAAAACCTGAGAAAACATATATATTTATATATATATATATTGGAACTGTAAGTTAATATTTGATATCTTGATCATCTCCTGTTGGTCATTCCTGTTTAGACTACTGCAATTACAGGTAGCTCTCCACTTACAACAGTTTGTTTAGTGACCATTCAAAGTTACAACGGAATTGAAAAAAGTGACTTATAACCAGCAGTGGGTTTCACATATTCTTACCACCAGTTCGCCATGCGCACACGCCTTCCACATATGTGCTTTGCTCATGCATGTGCCCTCCGAGCATGTGCCTGGCCTTGAAAACATAGCTAAATAGGACGGCATTATGCCGTCGGGCCCATTTGCAGTCGCTGCTACCAGTTCGCCTGAATCTGTCCAAACCGGTCCTAGCCCCATCCCTGCCTCCGATGCAGAGCCCTCATCTGAGCCTTCCCCAGACTCCAGGATTGGCCCATGTTTCTCCCCAGCCTCCTCACTGTCCAACTCTGCTGCCAGCTCCGCAGTCCACCAGCAGACCACAATACACATATAATAATCACATAACTCCCTTGGGCAAAGCTATTAGATCTTAGTTGCAAAATAAGACAACAGTTAACTCATTCCTCAATGCCTTTGACTTTCCTAGTCCAAAATAGTGTTGAGCTGAGATGCCTGGTTTTTTGGGGGCTATTTTTTTGCAATGCTTTTTTTTTTTTTTTTTTGGCAATTAAGAAGTTATGCCTTTTTTTAAAAAAAAAGGAAAAAAGAACTAATGGTAAAATCTGTCTCTTGAGAAAGCTACAAATTGAACGATATCAAAGCAATATTTAAATTCGTATTTTTAATTGCAGATTGGGACAGAAATAGAATGAACGATGAGTTTCTAAAGATTCACGCTCTTCTTCGACTGGGAAAGTTTAAAAACTGCATTCAGTAATACCCGAGGAAAGAGAATCACTTGAAGAGGTCTTGTTGAGGAAAATCCTTACAATGCTTTCATTAGATGTATTTTTAAAATCTTAATATTTCAATGATTATGATGACTCACTATAACCACTACTGTTTATCATGGCACTGATTTTTTTTACTACTGGTTCTGTGGGCGTGGCTTATTTTGTGGGTGTGGCTTGGAGGTCATGTGACTAGGTGGGCGTGGCTATCTGATCAGAGTCATTTCTGGAAGGTCCTCGCACTTACGACCAGTCCTCTCACTTACGACCCGACTCATTTGTTTGCTTTTAACACTGATCAGCTGTAAGACGGCCCTTTGAAGCCCCGCGGCAAGAGTTTAAACAGTTTTTTTTCCCTCTAGTCATCAGCTGGGACTCAGGAGGCAGCAATAGATTGGGGGTGGGACCAAATAAAAGGTAAGAATAACGTGGGTGGGGGGTGGGGGTGGGAGGGCGGGGGGAGAACCGGTTCGGTGATGTCATATCGTCACCGCTACCGGCTCGGCCGAACCGGACCGAACCGGGAGGAACCCACCACTGCACTGATTCCTCTATCAACAATCCTGAACAAAACAAGCCATGGTTACTAAAGATCAAAAATGTCTGCCAGGCTATCCTACCTCCTTTGCATGAATGATCTGAAGCTGTATGGAAAAGCATGTTCTGAAATAGAAATTCTGCTCAACACAGTCCGTGTAGACAGCTTAGATTTTGCAAAGGAGAAATGGACGAATGTGCCACGCTCACCATCAAACGGGGGGAAAAAATAGTGGAAATGGAAGGAAAGCAAGATGTCCTATGGCAGTGACTCCCAACCTTTTGGGTACCTGGGACTGGTTCTGCGCTGGGCTGGTAATTACTTACTTTCCCTACCGGTTTGCAAATGTGAGCGCTCGCTTCACTCACGCCCGCCCCATCCACACATGTGATTGGCCTTCTGCGCATGTGCTTTGCTGACGCACACACCTTCCACGCTTGCGCCCGGCCTCAGAAATGTGCCTAAACAGGATGGCATAGAGCAGGGGTTTTCAACCTTAAATACTTAAAAGGCCATTTGGACCCGTTTCCCACAGAAAAGAAAACACCGGGAGCCACAAAACCTGTGTGGGCATGGCCAACTCAGTGTCACTCACTTCCATCAGTCACATGACACCCCCCGCAGCCACGCCTATGCAGCCGGTCATTAGGGCAGAGAACCAGTTGTTAAAAAACACCGGGAACCACTAAATCTTAAAGGACCTTCTTTCCTTCCGTCGCGAGCTGAAGACGTGGCTCTTCCGTCAACTCAACTGCTCCGTTTGGGGGTACACTGTCATAATTTTAAACTGTTTTAATAGGGTTGCTGATTTTAATTTTATTTCATTGTGATTTGTATTGGAATTTGTCATTTTGTAAGCCGCCTTGAGTCCCCAGGGAGAAAGGCGGCATATAAATCGCAATAATAAATAAATAATAAATAAATCATTTTGACATCTCTCTCTCTCCCATCTCTCCCTCTCTCCACCCTCTCTCCCTCTCTCTCTCTCTATGTCTCTCTCTCCCCCCACCCTCATTCTGTATCTCTCTGTCTCTGCCCTGGCCGCTTCTCCATCCCCTGCCGTCCCCCTTACCTTCTCAGGCCAGGCGAGGAGTGACTGGGAGGGAAGGGTGAGGGGCGGGGCCAGCCAATGGTGGGATCACCTGACAGGGAGCCACAGCAGAGGGCCCAAAGAGCCGCATACGGCTCCAGAGCCACAGGTTGCTGACTCCTGGCATAGAGCCTGGGCAGGTGGGCAGACCCACCTGTGAGTTCCGCTACCAGTTCAGGTGCACTGCTCCGAACCCACTGAATACCACCTGTGCTTCCGCAGAGAGAGGTTTTCTCACGGACTGGAGGGAGCGTGGCTTCGTGTACTGCCTGTATCCCACAGATGGGACATTGCTTGTTTGCACAGCCCAGTTTCTGGCATGTTGTGTACCAATGCTGGTCCATGGACAATGGATTTGGGGTTGGGGTTGGGGACCCCTGCCCTATGGAAATTAGCTCAAGACTCTAGATGAAGACAATCACTAGAAATATCTGTGTGTCCTTCAAGCTGGAAAAATCAAGCACGCTTAAATGAAGGAGAGTCAGAAGTGAGTGTCAGGCCTGGAAGCCATCTTTTGCATTGGGCCTTCAGGACTGCCACATTTAGTGCTGTGGGAAACTGGGAGGAGGGAGTTGTGACCTAGGCTTCCTGAGTCAGTAAAACACACCAGTAGTCCCAAAAACCTCTTTTATTGCAACAGGTGTGAATTCTGTTCATTCACAGATGAGTCCCAAATAGTTGTGAAGAATCCTTCAGGATAATCACCCAACTTTATCTCCCTTGACACGCTGCCAAAGACCTAATTGGCAAAGCCACACAGAGTCCAGAATCAAACAGAGCTTCAGGCTTTAAACCGCACAGAATTAACAACGTTGCTTCCTGCAAAGTCCCACGTGCCTTTGCTCCTCTTTTAAGTCTTATGGGAGGGGCCAATCACCTCCAAGCCCTACTCCCGAGTCGTCCCTTTTGTTTTAACTGTTCTTGCCTTGCTCTGCGCATGCATGCACTGGGAACAGGCTCCCTCTGTTCCTCTGCCTCACTGAGGTCCAACTCTGGAGGCTCTGGAGGCAGCACGTACCTCCCAGATGGCTCTTTCTCTGCCTCCAATGTAGAGCCCTCATCCGAGCCTTCCCCAGACTCCAGGACTGGCCCATGGTCCTCCCCAGACTCCTCACTGTCTGACTCTGCTGCCAGCTTCACAGGCTGCTGGCAAACCACAACAGGGGGATTGTATGGAGCCAGGGTCATATATATTTTGCTGCAGTCGTGGCTGGAAAAAAATGGGAAAAGAGATGGGTAAGCCCGACAGCAGACGATCACTAGTATTGACAATTGTATTTGAGGCAGTAGATGGTGTACTGTCCCATGATCTATCCATATTTGTAAAATATACTCCCTTTCTTTGTCTATTTTAATTTGGTTTCTGACCACAATAAAAGCTTACTACTTACTACTAGTCACAATAACATTCCTTTCTCAGAGAGTCAAGGACATCTTGCCCTACACCTGGACAGATGAACCTGAGAGGCATCTCCAGTTGGGATGGTGCTTTGATTGGAACTTGTGATGGACATGTGGGTGTTGGACAGAGACTTGAACTTTCCTTTGGGTGGGGAAAACCTGGAAGGTTTCAGATTCAGGTTTTCCCAGATGTGCCAACATGACATCTGTAATAAAATGGAACTTTGAGGAAACTCAAGCCTCGGAGCTTTCTTTCGTTGGGGGTGTTACTTGGAACCCTGACATTAACCCGAGTATATGAGAATGAAGAAGATTTTGAAGTCCAAACTCAGTGGAGGAAATCTCATCAAGGCAACCAACGCCTGAGCAATTCCAGTCATTAGATACACAGCTGGAACAGTGGATTGGACTCATGCAGAACTGAAAACCTTGGATAGAAGGATCAGAATAATAATACCAATGATACCCTTCATCCACACTGATAAGAAAGACAAAATAGTCTGGATAATGGATGTTGCAATACCCAAAAACAGCAAAATAGGGATGGGGGGAATGCTGGGGGGAAAAACCTCACAAAATATAAAGACCTGCAAATAGAAATTGAATAACGGTGGCAAAAGAAAGCGAAGATAATACCAAGAGCCTTGGTAGGACAGTGGTCTAAGGCACCCTGTTATTAAGCTGGTTATTAAGACCAGCTGCCTGCAATTACTGCAGGTTCGAATCTCGCCAAGGCTCAAGGTTGACTCAGCCTTCCATCCTTTCTAAGGTAGGTGAAATGAGGACCCAGTTTGTGGGGGCAATAAGCTGACTTTGTATAAATATACAAAAGGATGAAGGCTATTGCTTAGCGCATTGTAAGCTGCCCTGAGTCTCCGGAGAATATTTGCTCCTGGAAGCACAAAGCCGAGAACACCAGCCTGAAGATGACGAATGAGACTTCGTCGAAACGTCACCAAGACACTTCCAATTTTACGTGGGAGAAGACCCGAATAACCAAAGACCTACATACAAACACCCGCGAAAACCTTGAAAATCATCAGCGTTGACAAAATCACCAGTCAATTGCAAATGGCTGCTTAACTTCTCTCTTTTTATTTGCGGTCACAGACCAAAATACAAATATGATTACAAAAGAACGTGGGGAAAGTAACATCATAAACAGCTGGCTACCAGAAGCCTTGGCTGAGAGGAATTACAGCGTTCTCCTCTAATAGTTACAGCTCTTAAAAAATTTGTAGAAACCTGAAAAGTAATGTGTGAGGAACCATCCCCTAAACGATATAAGGTCAAATTGCTAGCATTGGATCCAGAGAGATCTGTTTCTAAGAGAGACAGTAATTTAATCCTGCCTGCGTTATACATAGGGCAGTATAAAGGAACGTGCTCCACAGTTTCAACCTCAACTCTATCAGAGGGGCATAACCGCTCACTTATCAGGAGCTTCTTAAATCATCCATCCAGCAATGCTGAGGGCAAGACGTTGAAACGAGCAAGGGAGAAGACTCTTCTATACTTAGGGATGGTTAAAGTGTAAAAATATGAGGCCCTCCTCAGTCCATAATTCTTAAATTGGCTGAAGGTCAGAGGGGAGCTGCTTTACTTAGCAATAGCACTTACTTTACTTTACTTTTACTTTTATTTAATTTGTATACCGCCCTTCTCCCGAAGGACTCAGGGCGGTGAACAGCCAACAATAAAATACATACATACAAAATTTTAAAAAACAGAACTAAAATCGAATTAAATAATTTGGCCCAGACAGATTAAAACCCCAATCGATTTAAAACAGATTTAAACTTTGAAAATTAAAAGATATTGAAAATATTAAAATATTAAAAAATTTTAAAAATTGTTTAAAAAGAGGGAGAAAGTTAGGCCAGGCTCGCCTGGTGAAATAGTAAGGTCTTTAGAGCGCGGCGGAAGGTGCGCAGATCCGGGATCCTCCGTATCTCCGGGGGGAGCTCGTTCCAGATAGTAGGCGCCCCCACAGAGAAGGGTCTCCCCCTGGGGGCCGCCAGTCGACATTGTTTGGCTGACGGCACCCGGAGGAGCCCCTCTCTATGAGAGCGTACTGGCTGGTGGGAGGCTATTGGTGGTAGTAGGTACTTAGACTTATATACCACTTCACAGTTCTTTACAGCCCCCTCTAAGCGGTTTACAGAGTCAACCTCTTGCCCCCAATAATCTGGGTCCCCATTTTACCCACCTCGGAAGGATAGAAGGCTGAGTCAACCTTGAGGCAGTCAGGATCAAACTCCTGGCAGTCAGCAGTGAGTTAGCTTGCAATACTGCATTCTAACCACTGCGCCACCATGTCAAATAACAACATCTGCCACTCTAAACATCCAGTTAACCTCATGCAACAAACTCCAATAATATAAATCAATTGAGAGAAGCAGATTGGAATAATTAGAGGTACCAACGTGAAGAATGGAAGGAGAGGTAAATGTTAGGTTTTGTTCATCCTTAGTTCAGCTAAGAAAAGACACTTTGTATTTTACTTTGGACAATATTTAATGCTTTCTCTAATCAAGCTCAAGTGATGAAATAGCATTTGATGGGCATGTGTATGTAGAATCATCTCTAATTGACCTCCATAAGTCAATATATATCTCTTGAGGGTAATGATGCCTCACTGATGATTCAACATTGTATTTCTCAATTAGCACAAAGTCTTAATTGTCTTAATTTGTGTTCAAATGGACACACAGCTTTATGATGGTGGGCAATTTCTCTATGCGATGTTTAATATTCAGCTTCCACTCGCTGATAATTAAGAATTAGTTAAGTCTTCTTTAGTATTGGCAGGGCAGGTAAAATGTATTGCCTCCATTGTATTCGTTGATATCATTTTTCATTGAGGTTGCTTTTGAATATATCAACTCTCTAGTAAAGTCTGCCCTAAAATACTAACAATCAGGATTTGCAGCTTGATAATACCTTTTCTTTGCTCTAGGCCTAGTTTAATACATCGGAGAAAAGATTCAAACTGGTCTCCCAGGTTTTATGCATGGAAGTTTATTCATTGTTTGAGAACTCTCTAAGGAGATTTCTAGTATATTGTGGTTGTTTTTCACTTGAACTCAGCTATACAGGGAGGGAGGGAGGGAGAATGAAATGAAAGAAGGAAAGGAAGGAAGGAAAAGAAAAAAAAGAGGAAGGGAAGAGGGAAAGAAGGAAAGGAGAAGGAGAGAAGGAAGGAAGGAAGGAAGGAAGGAAGGAAGGAAGGAAGGAAGGAAGGAAAGAAGGAAAGAAGGAGAAATCTAGAGAAAATAAAGGAGAAGGAGGGAGGTTGGGAGGAAGCAAGCAAGGAAGGAAGGAAAGAGGGAGGGAGGAAAGAAGGAAGGAAGGAAGGAGGAATCTATAGAAAATAAGAAGAAGGAGGGAGGTTAGCAGGAAGGAAGGAAGCAAGGAAGGAGGAAGGAAAGGAGGAAGGAAGGAAGGAGGAATCTATAGAAAATAAGAGAGAAGGAGGGAGGTTAACAGGAAGGAAGAAGCAAGGAAGGAGGGAGGGAGGGAGAAAAGAAGGAAGGAAGGTGGGAGGGAAGGAAGGAAGGAAGGAAGGAAGGAAGGAAGGAAGGAAGGAGGAATCTAAAGAAAATAAGGGAGAAGGAGGGAGGTTGGGAGGAAGGGAAGAAAGAAGGGAAGAGAAGGAAGGAAGGAATCTAGTTGTATGGGAGGAAGAAAGGAAGGGAGGGAGGGAAGTTGGGAAGGGGGAAATCTAGGAAGGAAGGAAGGAGGGAAGGAGGGAGGGAAGGAAGGAAGGAAGGAAGGAAGGAAGGAAGGAAGGAAGGAAGGAAGGAAGGAATTCTATTTCTCATGGTTTTTTGCTTCCAATAATTACTTTGAATTTTATATTCCTGTCAAGGTGAGTCAGAGCTATTATTAAATATTGCTGAAACAAGATTTGCCTAGAAACATCCAATCTCCAGGCTTCTGAAAATGCCTATTTACAGGTATTGTATACAACCCAATAAACTACTGACTATGTGCCTGAAGTGCTCATAAATGGAATTTAGCTTTCTCGTCGGTCTTAAATATTAGTTTTAATTAATCTTTACCACAGCTTGCTAAAAATACTGCTCGGTGTCCCATTGAACCCATAATTGAAAGATATTAAGGTGTATTGTGTTTCCCACAAAAAGTGAGGGAAGCTTGGAAGTAACGTTTGATACTGAATCAACTTGATAGAACCCTCTTCTGGCACAAGCAATTACCTAGATACTGATATGATTCAACGGGAGGCAGGTGATATAATCCAACGCCAGCAGAAACTGTAAAGTGAGACGCTTTTAGTAAAGCAAGTGGAGCGTACCTCCATAAAGTAAAGTCAGTTGGAAACCAAAATAAATTGTACGTACAGAATGGCAGGTAAATAGAACTTGCTTTAAGTAGCCAAGGATGTCAGGACAGCCAAAAGGTTTGGTGCAGAGACTTAGCACTCAGACTAAACGTGAAATGAATATTTGAATGAAATAGAGTAATAGCACTATAGCCCTTAGACTTATATACCGCTTCACGGTGCTTTACAGCCCTCTCTAAGCGGTTTACAGAGTCAGCCTATTGACCTCAACAATCTGGGTCCTCATTTTAACCACCTTGGAAGGATGGAAGGCTAAGTTAACCTTGAGCCGGTCAGGATCGAACTGCTGGCAGTTGGCAGGGTTAGTCTGCAATACTGCGTTCTAACCATGGGGAAGAAGGGAGGGAGGGAGAGACGGAGGGAGGAAAAGGAAGGAAGGAAGGAAGGAAGGAAGGAAGGAAGGAAGGAAGGAAGGGCAATAGCAATAGCACTTAGACTTTTTTTTTTTTAATTTGATTTATATGCCGCCCTTCTCCGGAGACTCAGGGCGGCTTACAGTGCGTTAAGCAATAGCCTTCATACTTTTGTATATTTATACAAAGTCAGCTTATTGCCCCCACAAACTGGGTCCTCATTTCACCTACCTTAGAAAGGATGGAAGGCTGAGTCAACCTTGAGCCTTGGAGAGATTCGAACCAGCAGTAAATTGCAGGCAGCTGTGTTAATAACAGGGTGCGTAGACCACTGTCCATCTATCCATCCATCCATCCATCCATCCATCCATCCATCCATCCATCCATCTATCCATCCATTCATCTATCCATCTATCCATCTATCCATCTATCCATCTATCTACTATTGTCTATCTCTATCCATCCATCCATCCATTATCCATCCATCCATCCATCTATCCATCCATCTCTCTTCTTTCTTTCTATCTATCTATCTATCTATCTATCTATCTATCTATCTATCATCTATCTATCTATTTTTTCTATTTGGAAAAAAGGGTATATGCAGTTAAGTGAAAAAGGATCTCAATAGTTCTGTAAAGTGATTGGGAGCTGCTCAGAGTTTGATTTAAGTTAGGCAGATATATATATTTAAATACATACATACATACATACACACACACATATATGTATATGTATGTGTGTGTGTGTGTGTATGTGTATGTGTGTGTGAACACGCACACACAAAGAAGGAAAGACCATTAATATTACAGTATGTTAATGGTAATGTATTTTATTTTCCCTGGTTTAAATTTCTTAACAAGAAGAGCATCATGATCATTTACCATCCAATTCAAGGTTCCTAGATAATTTAATTAAATAAGGTTAACATATACACCACATTTATGTTTTCTTCACTGTATTATTAATTAAAAAATCACGTTAAAGAAAGAGCACTATAAACAGGAAACACTTTGAAAACACTTCTCCTAAAAAAAATGAACGAATGAAAAAAATCAAAACTTTGTAGCAGAACTGTATTACTTTCCTGAAAGGAAATATTATTATACAATAATTTCGTATTTGTTCGGTATATATCAACATGTTACAAACGTATTCGAGTGACAGGAAGAGAAATTTCACTCGATACTTATTTTATATTATTCAAAATATGGTTGTGTAGAGCAAAATAGATTAGCCACAACATTTCCCCCCCCCCTGGAATTTCTTAACATTATTCATTTTTTGCCAACCCTGGAAATGAAGCTGAGACAGCCAGTTTAATATCTGTATCATGACAAAAAAAATCTGTTTGCTGGAATAGATCAACTCTAAGTGTTTCTACGGATTAATAACAGCCAGGCAGCCACACAGATTACTTGCAGTGTTCGTTTTAATCGTGCTTTTAAAGCAATAAGAAAAATGGGAGACTAAATTAATATACCATCTCAGAGAAGAGTTACAGATTAATAACTAATACCAGAGGCCAGATTAATAATACTGGAGTTATTTCAGAATGAAAAATTGTAGGATTCTTGTCTTTTTAATAAAGAAGAATATTTGTAGCTCAGGGTTGAAATGTGAGATCCTTGGCGTCCTCTGAGCTTGCTGGTTTTGCTGCAGATGTTTCGTTACCCAAACTTGGTAAAAAATCTTCAGTGGTAGTTATGGAACTGATTCAGTTTTGGTCACCACACTATAAAAAAGGATGGTGAGACTCTAGAAAAAGTGCAGAGGAGTTGTGGCCCGCCAATGGCTTTCGTGGATCGTGGCTGATCCCGATAAGGAGGAGGCTGGTGTGGGGTCACGCCAGCAGCTTGCTCAGCCAGCACTCACGTCTGACAGCGAGGAGGCTGAAGAGGATGTGGTGCCAGAGGCAGAGACTCAGCCTGGGCCTTCAGAACCTCCAGAGGCTCCTTCAAGTGGAGAGAGTGAAGTGGAGGAGCCTCTCCTCAATGCTGGAGCACGCAGGGCTGCCAAAAGGCAGGAGTGGCTACTCAGGAGGAGGAGGTCTCCTCGAGAGTAAGGTTTGAAGATAATTGGCCACTCCCTTGGCCTATTTAAGTCACACACAGTTAGTAATTTCTTGCTGGAAACAACGTGTAATTATTAAAGAGCATTTTTGAAGAGTGAGTGTCTTATCGTATCTTGTCTTCTGGGCTGATTGCCAACCTTTGCCGGACTTTGTTTATTCTTGGTACGTTATAACTTTGATGAGGACCGTTGGTGTGTGTCACAATCCTTGGGAATCCGGAGCTGGGGCAGAACAAGTGGAGAGCAACCAGGATGATTAGGGGACTGGAGACTAAAACATATGAAGAACGGTTGCGGGAACTGGGCCAGTGGTGGGTTCCAACTGGTGTTACCACCGGTTCTCTTCGCGCACACGCTTTGCGCGCAATCGCAAAAACCTTGAAGATGAAAACAGATACAACATAAAACATAGAATAATAGAGTTGGAGATCTTCTAGTCCAACTCCCTGCTTGAGCATGAGATCCTATACCATTTCAGACAAATGGTTGTCCGGTCTCTTTTTGAAAGCTTCCAGTGATGGAGCATCCACAACTTCTGAAGGCAACTTCTGTTCCACTGGTTGATTGCTCTATTAGGAAATTTCTCCTTAGTTCTAGGCTGCTTCTCTCCTTGGTTAGTTTCCATCCATTGTTTCTTGTTTTGCCTTTTGGTGCTTTGGAAAATAGTTTGACCCCCCTCATGTTTGTAGGAGCAGATAAAATATTGGAACACTGCTATCATGTCTCTCCTAATCCTCCTTTTAATTAGACTAGACATACCCAATTCCTGTAACCATTCTTTGTATAATTTACTGTCGAGCCCCCTGATTATTTTTGTTGCTCTTCTCTGCACTCTTTCTAGGTCTCAAAATCATTTTTTATTGTGGTGACAGTAGGAGATTAGCACCCACCCCTTTCCTAGAGGAATGAAATATTTTAGGAAATATTAAAAAGGCAGAATATTATGTTTCCCTGGATGAGAAATGGAGAAGCATGTTTTAAAGACGAAGCAGCTCCCATTTTCCTGCTCCCACCTTTTGTTAATGGGACAGAGGCAGAAACTCAATCTTTGTCAATGGACCATCATCTGCAACACAATAGGACCCATCTAGCAACAGAAACTCACCACATGGCATCTGGGAAGATTACATCAGCCAGCAAGGCTAGCTAAGACCCCCACCCTCTGGGAATCTGACAACCAATCAGGATACTCTTTCGGGGCCCCAGGAAGTTCAAAGCCAGAGAGGGCATAAAACCTGGAGACTCGCAGCATCTCGCCCTTTTCTGTTCAGGAACTCAAACCATGTGATCCTGTCCACCATTAAACCATCTTTCCAAGCAATCTCCATGTTTCCAGTGTCTTTTCCCCCACTTGAAGCTGAACCCAGAAGGATATTTCTTTCTACATGACCAAAACTGGACGCAGGATTCCAAGTGTAGTCTTACCAAGACCTCATAAAGCAGTACTAACACTTCTCATGATCTTGATTCTATCCCTCTATTAATGCAGTCTAGAATTGTGTTGGCTTTTTGGGGCTAATGCCGCACAACTGTTGGCTCATATAACATAACATAAGATATAACATAGGTTTGCTCTTAAGACTTGTGCTTCTAACAGTCTCCTGACCAGTTTTTCACTTCTATTTACCGATTAAATTCCAAATAAACCAAAATCATTGTTCTTGTAAAGATTGGGGTGTTTGTTGTTGTTTTACCATTAAGAACTGCAAGTATAACAACTTATTAAGCATATTTATTTACCAGTAAGATTAGGACTCTCAATTTTGAGAGCTCATCGAAATATTTTCAAACAACTGGGCTTGTCTGTAGAAGTACAATTCTGACAACTTCATGAAATCCTTATAATAGATACCATATTTTTTGGAGTATAAGACACACTTTTTTCCCTCCCAAAAGAGGCTGAAAATTTGGGTGCGTCTTATACTCCGAATGTAGCTTTTTCGAAGCTTTTTTTCCAGCCCTAACGAGGCGCTAGAGAGTGAAGCGATCTGCTCCCTCCGACTCTCAGCTGTGCTTTAGAAGCTTTTTTTCAGTGAAGCGATCTCTGTGCTTTGCCTGCTCCCTCTGACTCTCAGCTGTGCTTTAGAAGCTTTTTTTCAGTGAAGCGATTTTCTGTGCTTTGCCTGCTCCCTCCGACTCTCAGCTGTGCTTTCAAGCTTTTTTTCAGTGAAGCGATCTCTGTGCTTTGCCTGCTCCCTCCAACTCTCAGCTGTGCTTTAGAAGCTTTTTTTCAGTGAAGCGATCTCTGTGCTTTGCCTGCTCCCTCCGACTCTCAGCTGTGCTTTAGAAGCTTTTTTTCAGTGAAGCGATCTCTGTGCTTTGCCTGCTCCCTCCAACTCTCAGCTGTGAAGTTTTTTTTTCAGCCCTAACGAGGCGCTAGCGAGTGAAGCTATGATCACTGTGCTTTGCCTGCTTTTCTCATTGCTTCTCTCTCCAAAGATCAATTGTGCTTTAGAAGCTGGCTTTTTGATCCCCAAGCAGGGGATAAAAACCAGCAAACTAATGTACTGAAGCTGCCCAGATTAAGGACACTAGCCAGAAGAATACCTGGTAGAAGGATTCCCCCCCCCCACTATTTTCCTCCCCAAAAACTAAGCTGTGTCTGATACTCTGAAAAATATAGTAATAAATTCAGTGAGTGAAAGTCAAGGAAAGAAGAGGATAGGAATAGCTGATATGAATTCTCTAAAAGTCTCTCTCCCTCTCCCTCTCTTTCTTTCTCCCTCCCTCCCTCCCTCTCTCTCTTTCTCTGAGAAATGACAAGGTAAGAAATGACAAGGCCACATTGAACCAATCTTTCAGAAATCCATTGTGTTTGACTGTCAAATGTCACCCCCGCTTAACACTGTTTCAGGAATGGTGAAACGATCGTGTGTGAGGTTTTTTTTTAAATGACTTCAGCAGAATTAAACTGCTCACCTTGGAATACGTTCCCTATCACTTTGGGTAGCTTTTAATTAAGCTGTGGCTTAGCCAACCGCTTGAGGATAGCTGCCAAAAGTTGCTTTTAAAATTGAGGCACAGGCGTGGGAAAGTTAAAAAAAAAACATTGGTTTTAACCATTTTTTTTAACGGTTTGGACCAGTTTCAGCAAACTGGTAGTTCCAACAATTAGCTGGCCCCACCCATCCACCCCCGCCCTATCCCTATCCCGTCGGCTCAACCCTGCCAAGACTGAGTGGCTGTTGGTACCCGCATCTCGGTCCGATAAAGAGGTTCCATCTTTGACTATAGGGGGTGAAGTTTTGCCCCCTGTAGACAGTGCACGCAACTTGGGTGTCCTCCTGGACTCATGGTTGAGTTTAGAAGATCATATAACAGCCGTGACCGGGGGGGGGCGTTTGCCCAGATTCGCCTGGTGCGCCAGTTGCACCCCTATTTGGACTGAGATGCCCTACGCACAGTTACTCATGCGCTAGTCACCTCCCGTATTGACTACTGCAATGCTCTCTACTTGGGGCTGCCCTTGAAGACCCCTCGGGTTGTGATGGGTGATTCCTGATACTCCCATGTTACACCTCTCCTGCGTGACTTGCATTGGTTGCCGGTTGCCCTCCGGGTGAGATTCAAGGTGCTGGTGATGACTTATAAAGCCCTACATGGCTTAGGCCCAGGATATTTGTCAGACCATCTGCAACCAGCAACAGCTCCCCATTGTCCGGTGCGTTCTCACAGGGAGGGCCTACTCAGGGTGCCGTCAGCCAGACAATGTCGGCCGGCGGCCTCCAGAGGTAGAGCTTTCTCTGTGGGCTTTGGAATTAACTCCCCCTGGGGCTCCGGTTGGCCCCTGACCTTTGCACTTTCCACCACGAACTAAAGACATGGCTGTTTAAATCACTCAACCTGGACTGATGGGGTTTGATAATTTTAATGAGTTTTAACATACGTTTAATTTGGATTTTAATATGTTTTGATCTGGTTTGATTTTAATTGTTGTGAACCGCCCTGAGTCCTATGGAGATAGGGCGGCATACAAATCAAATTACATTTCCTTCTTTCTGGCTCAGCGAATTCACACAGCAGAGCTGATTTCAGTGCCTCCACTTTTCTACTTACCGGGTCTGCCTTAGAAGGTAAGCAGCTGAGCTTCAAATTGCTGTGTTTTGAACACTTCATGCAATGCATTAGGGGCGCGTACATGCGTGAAGTCCATGGCTTAGGACCTAGTTACTTACAGGACCGCCTACTACCATCGACCAGTCTCCCACCGACCAGTACGCTCCCACACAGAGGGGCTCCTCCAGGTGCTGTCGGCCAAACAATGTTGGCTGTCGGCCCCTAGGGGGAGAGCCTTCTCTGTGGGGGCACCGATGATCTGGAACGAGCTCCCCCCAGAGATACGGAGGATTCCGGATCTGCGGACTTTCCGCCGCGAGCTGAAGACTCTTTTATTTCATCAAGCTGGCCTCGCCTAAATCTTCTCCCTTTTAAGTGCAAATTTTAAATTTTAATGTGTTTTAAAATATGGGTATTTTAAATTATGGGTATTAATTCAGCCAAATTTATTTAATTCATTTTATTCGATTTTAAATTTTTATATGTATGTGTTTTATTTCGTGGCTGTTCACCGCCCTGAGTCCTTCGGGAGTAGGGCGGTATAGAAATCCAATAAAATAAAATAAATAAAATAAAATAATGCCTGTGCAAAGCCTGCGCTCACAGAACTGGTTGTTAAACCGATTGCAGCCCACCACTGTAAGAAACGCTTTAAGGGTCCAAAGAAGAGCTAAAACACGAAGTCACCAGGTACAAAAGAGAGGAAAGAGGGAGAAAGAGGAAGAATTTCCCATCAAGGTCACGAACAGGATTTTGTAGAATCATAAATAGCGAAGAGCTCGGAGAAATGTTGTGAGGATATTTAACCCAATCCAAGTCAAATCTAGAACCTCATGAACTGTGAAAGCAAATGTGCCCATTGAAAACAACTGCCAGCTTTCCCCTCCCCCCAACAACAACAACAACAAATCCTTTGTTATGGCTATCCCATTCAGGGAATGATGAAGGATTAGCCAGTTTGGTCTAGTGGTTAAGGCACCAGGATAGAAAGTTCAAGTCCCACCTTAGGCATGAAAGCCAGCTGGGTGACTTTGGCCATTCTCTGCCCAACTCACCTCCTATGAGTGATTGTCGTGAGAAAAATAGGAGGAGGAAGGTGGTGCTGGATATGTTCACTGGCTTGGGTTGTTGGTAAAAATAGTAAAAGGTGGGAGATGATAGACAGACAGACAGACAGACAGACAGACAGACAGATAGATAGATAGTATCTATTTTCTTACTTCTTCGTAGGATTTATGTGTGTTTTTCCTCTAGCCAGGTTACGTAGGAAAAACCTGGCTAAAGATAGATAGATAGATAGATAGATAGATAGAGAGAGAGAGAGAGAGAGAGAGAGAGAGAGAGAGATAGAGAGATAGATAGATAGATAGATAATATAGAGATAGCTAGCTAGCTAGCTACAGTAGGTAGGTAGGTAGGTAGGTAGGTAGGTAGGTAGGTAGGTAGGTAGGTAGATAGATAGATAGATAGATAGATAGATAGATAGATAGATAGATAGATAGATAGATAGATAATATAGAGATAGATAGATAGCTACAGTAGGTAGGTAGGTAGGTAGGTAGGTAGGTAGATAGGTAGGCAGGCAGGCAGGCAGGCAGGCAGGCAGGCAGGCAGGCAGGCAGACAGACAGACAGACAGACAGACAGACAGACAGACAGACAGACAGACAGACAGATAGATGATGGATGCATAGAGATAGATAGATGAGCCATGGTGGTGCAGTGGTTAGAGTGCAGTACTGCAGGATACTTCTGCTGACTGCCGGCTGCTTGCAATTTGGCAGACAGAATGTCACCAGGCTCAAGGTTGATTCAGCCTTCCATCCTTCCGAGGTGGGTAAAATGAGGACCCAAATTGTTGGGGGCAATAGGCTGACTCTGTAAACCACTTAGAGAGGGATATAAAGCACTGTGAAGTGGTATATAACTTTAAGTGCTACTGCTATTGCTAGACGATAGATAGATAGATAGATAGATAGATAGATAGATAGATAGATAGATAGATAGATAGATAGACAGACAGACAGACAGACAGACAGACAGACAGACAGACGGTGGGTGGGTGGGTGGGTGGGTGGGTGGGTGGATGGATGACAGACAGTTTCGGGAATTTACTTTAGTCTAGGTGAATAATTAAATATTTGTAAGGCTTTAGTCTGGATGAATAATTAAATATGCAATAGTCAAATTCAGTTGAAAGCCAAAAAGAAGTTCAAAGCATTTTTCTAATCAAAATATTTAATCAAATATCTCCATCTACTTGTCTGAATTTTGGATAGTCTATATTCTTTGCATGTGCTTGAACTTTTCTTTAATTTTATCGAGAAGGGAAAACAACTTAACTACTTGAGTGGATTTCCATTTAAAATCAGTGGCTATTTAGATTTAGGGATGGATTTTGACGTGGATTTTACAATCAAGGACCTTCCAAGCCATCAAAAGTTTAATTAATTACGTTATAAATGCTTGAACTTTACATTTTATTCATATGCCTTTTTTTTTTTTTTGGTCTTGTGATGTTAACGATGCCCTTGAAGTGATGTCCCGGTGCCTGGAGGCCGTACGGATCTGGATGGGGAGGAACAGGCTCAGACTCAACCCATCCAAGACCGAGTGGCTGTGGTTTCCGACGTCCCGATACAGTCAGTTGACGCCATCACTGACTATTGGGGGCGAATCATTGGCCCCCACGGAGAGGACTCGCAACTTGGGCGTCCTCCTGGATTCACGGCTGTCTTTAGAAGAGCACTTGACAGCCGTGACCGGGAGGATTTTTCATCAGGTTCACCTGATTCGCCAGTTGTGTCCCTTTCTGGATCGGGACTTGTTACGCATGGTCACTCATGCCCTTGTCACCTCCCGCCTGGACTATTGTAACGCTCTCTACATGGGGCTCCCCTTGAGGTGTACCCGGAGGCTCCAACTGGCGCAGAGTGCGGCCGCGCGGGTGGTAATGGGAGCGACATGGCGTTCCCATGTAACACCCCTCCTGCGCGAGCTGCACTGGCTCCCGGTGGTCTTCCGGGTGCACTTCAAGGTTTTGGTTACCTCCTTTAAAGCGCTCCATGGCTTAGGACCTGGGTACTTGCGGGACCGCCTACTACCACCAATAGCCTCCCACCGGCCGGTACGCTCCCATAGAGAGGGGCTCCTCCGGGTGCCGTCAGCCAAACAATGCCAACTGGCGGCCCCCAGGGGGAGAGCCTTCTCTGTGGGGGCACCTACTATCTGGAACAAGCTCACCCCAGAGATACGGAGGATCCCGGATCTGCGCACCTTCCGCCGCGCTTTAAAGACCTTACTATTTCACCAGGCGGGCCTGGCCTAATTTTCTCCCTCTTTTATAAAACATTCAATTTTAAATTGGTTTTAAAAGTTTGGGGTTTTAAATTTGTCGGGGCAAAAATTATTTAATTTGATTTTATTCTACTTTTAAATTTTGTATGTATGTGTTTTATTGTTTGGCTGTGCACCGCCCTGAGTCCTTCGGGAGTAGGGCGGTATAGAAATCAAATAAAATAAATAAATAAATAAATAAAATAATTGCCTTAGCAGTATGGTTAGGATGCCAAGTTTAACTGAGAGCTGGTATCTATTGGTATCCGTCTGTATCTATTTGCCTAAAACACAATCTTGATCATCCTAAATGCTGGTTGAGTATATGTAAAATGTGTATATAAAATTGTCCCTTAATTCTAAGGCAAAATGGAATTGTGGGGAGTTGTGACTCTCATTTTAAAACAGATCCGAACATTGATGGGGCTGACAAAATTAATGTTCCTAACTAAGTAGTGACAAATTTCAATGACATCTCTAGATATGAAATATTCCCACGGGGGATAATATAATGGAAGATAAACAAACACAATCCAGATGTTCTAACAATGCAAGATAATGTTTTTCCTTAGATTTTTCAGCTAGTGTATTATTTTTTGTTAGATCTTTAGCAATGTTGCGAAACAGACAGTAGACCAAAAATAGTGTACAGCAAAAAGAATGAACTATACAATAAAGACGACAGTATCTTAAATTAAATAATGCATTTTACAGACTGAAAACAAAGTGATTACATAGGTTATGCCTGAAAAGAATACAATTAACAGGTGGAAAATAATAAATTATCTACTTTATAGATTGCTCATATGCACCTCCAGTACCTATTAACCACTGAATTAGCAAGTAATTAGCTATTAGCTAATAACCACTGAATAATAAGTGATTCTCCTAAGCATTTTTGGTTTCAAAAATGCATTCATAAATTCCAGATCTTTGAAATATAGATGCTTTGAGGGAGTGGGGGTGGAATTCCATGCTTGGCAGAGACTTCGTCAAAAGATTTCTGAGTGAAATCAATGCAGGATAATTTAATCATTCTGAGATGGGTTTCATTTTTGACCCTGTGTACATAATCATTTAATCTCAGGATCAAAAACAGGGTTTACATGAAAATGTTGAACGTACATAAATTACAGTGAAAACAATGATACATCCGATGCAGAAGCGATACAATTTTCTGGGGTGAGATTAAATAATGCTATCATGCAGCCGCCCGTCGAGTCTTGTTATGTAACCACCTACCAACCCTTGTTAATAATTCATCGGAGGGTTACTTGTTTACTCGTTTGGGGTTAATCAGATTCCATGTCATGCTCACCTCTCAAAAAAAAAAAAAAGTAATTTGAAGTCTTTCCATTTATAAATTTTGTGCTGCAGGTATTAAGTAATATATTAAGCTTAAGAGTGGACAATCTGATTAAACATGCTTGTCTTTGAAACTCTCCCCAAATCCTGAAACTTCCTCTTCAAGGAATAATGAATATTTAAAAAAATAGAGTAGAGTAGAGTAGAGTAGAGTAGAGTAGAGTAGAGTAGAGTAGATAGAGTAGAGTAGAGTAGAGTAGAGTAGAGTAGAACAGAGGAATGAAGGAATAGAGTAGAGTAAGAATAGAATAGAATAGAATAGAATAGAATAGAATAGAATAGAATAGAATAGAATAGAATAGATAGAATAGATAGAATAGAATACTCCGTGTTCTCTCTTTCGTTAAGTTCTAATGTTAGCTTGTTCATTTCAGCGCACTTTAATATTTTCTTGATTACTTGTTCTTCGGTTGGTGGTTTTTTTCTCCTTCCAATACTGGGCGTAGGTTATTCTTGCTGCTGTCATTATATGTGTAATAAGATACTTCTTCTTTTTTTCTTATTCTGTTTTTAGGATTCCCAGGAGAAAGGTCTTCGGTTCAAAATCAATATTTTCTTTTGTTATTTCCGTAAGCCATTTCCAGATCATTTTCCAAAATTTTTTCACTTGGGGGCAGGTCCACCAGCAATGATAGTAGGTGCCTTGGCGGTGTCCACATTTCCAACAATTGGGACTCATGTTGGGATATATTTTAGCTATCCTAAAGGTTGCAATCTACGTAAATAACAAGTAAACAATATGTATACAACTGTATATAATTAACTGTATATAATTACCTGTAATAATACCCAAACTATATACAAGCAAAGATACAATACTATGTAAATAATATGTAAATAATTTAACACCACGGAACTGAAAAACGCAGAATTGTATTTCTATATTTTCACAATAAAAGCCAATTAAACAAAAAAAAGAATAGAATAGAATAGAATAGAATAGAATAGAATAGAATAGAATAGAATAGAATAGAATAGAATAGAATAGAATAGAATAGAATACGGTAGGGTAGGGTAGGGTAGGGTAGGGTAGGGTAGGGTAGGGTAGGGTAGAGGAGAAGAGAAGAGAAGAGAAGAGAAGAGAAGAGAAGAGAAGAGAAGAGAAGAGAAGAGAAGAGAAGAGAAGAGAAGAGAAGAGAAGAGAAGAGTGATGGCTAACCTTTTTGCCAACACGTGCCAAAAGTGGGGGGAGCACGAGGGGGGTCGTGCACGTGCCCACACCCATAATTCAATGGGCCTTCCCCCCCATGCATGTGCTTGTGACCCCCCCATGCTCCCCCCACTTTTGGCAGGCAATGGCACGGTGGGCCAGGTAGGCCTGTTTTTCCAAAAAGGCCTCTGGAGCCTGGGGAGGGCAAAAATGGCCTCCCCCCCTGGAGGCCCTCCAGAGGCCAGAAACAGCCCATTTCCCAACTTCCGTTGGGTCTGGAAGGCCCAAAAATCAGCTGGCCAGTGCACGCATGCATACTGACCTAGGGCAACACTTGCATGCCCACAGATATGGCTCCGCATACCACCAGTGGCACATGTGCCATAGGTTCACGGTCATGGGAATAGAATAACAGAGTTGGAAGGGACCTTGGAGGTCTTCTAGTCCACCCCCCTGCTTAGGCAGGAGACCCTACACCACTTCAGACAAATGGTTATCCAACATCTTCTTAAAAACTTCCAGTGTTGGAGCATTCACAACTTCTGGAGGCAAGTTGTTCCACTGATTAATTGTTCTAACTGTCAGGAAATTTCTCCTTAGTTCTAAGTTGCTTCTCTCCTTGATGAGTTTCCACCCATTGCTTCTTGTCAGGTCCTTTGGAGAATAGCTTGCCCCCCTCTTCTTCATGGCAGCCCCTGACGGAGGCAGTTTAATATGTAAATTGGGAAAACTCCATTAAACTGCCTCCATTTTTAAAATTGATAGAGAGCATTCATACCATTATGACCATCAACGTATGAAAAGAATTACCTGCCTTAAACTCTTTTGCAGCCAGGCTGCCTCTCTTTCTTGCTGCTCATACTGTATCTCTCTTTCCAGGGGACTCTTAACAAGGTACTGCATGTTGCTGCTATATATTTCCAGCTTCTTTGACCTGCTGATGTCGTGAAACTTGACAGTTTAACAGCAGCTTAAATGCGGTTCTCATCTAATGGAAAGGGGGGGAGGGGGTTGTGAGGAAAAGAAAACCCACAGAGTTAGAATTTAGTCCAGATGCTTTGAGGCGATAATGCAAAGTAAACGTCTCCTAAAATGTATAATTTCCCATTTCCCAAATGGTTCGTTCCCATGGGTTTTTAATTACTTTCGTATATGTTTTATCTAAAGCGTCGTCTGGGATCGGAATGGATTTATGTACCGATCGGCCAACCTGTACCGTCACAAAGCAGAAGCCACGGCAAACATGAAGTGAATCCTTTCTCCAGGAATTTCTCCAGAGAACTGAGGTGGCGCAGTGGTTAGAGTGCAGTACTGCAGCTACTTCAGATGGCTGCTAGTTCAGCAGATCAGCGGATCAAATCTCACCGGCTCAAGGTTGACTCAGCCTTCCATCCTTCCGAGGTGGGTAAAATGAGGACCCAGATTGTTGGGGGCAATATGCTATTTAGTATACTGTCTTTGGTGTAAGCCGCCCAGAGTCCTCGGAGAGTGGGCAGCATAGAAATATGATTAATAAATAATAATAAAAATAAATAAATTGCTTTATCTCCTAATAAACGTTACTTCCAGTGTCCTCTTCTCTCCTCCTCTGGCAGAATGGAGATTCTGAAAATAGCCAGTTATACTTTCACATGCGGCATGGTCCGAAATCAAACTAATCAGGTTGAGCTCAGAGGGGGTATTCAGCCGGTTCAGACCGGTTCGGGGTGAACTGGTAGCTCCCACGATCAGTTGGCCCCGCTCAATTATCTAGCGAATATAAACCGTGCGGCACAGCTGATCGTCGGAAATACCAGTTCGGACAAACTGGTAGCTTTTTTTTTTTTACTATCAATTCACCCGAACTGGTAGTTTTTATCACTACCGGTTCGCCCGAATAGCATTTCACCCCTGCTACAGAGGAATTATTGAGTCTGTCATCTGCATCTCCATAACTGTCTGGTTTGGTTCTGCAACCCAACAAGACAGACACAAACTTCGGAGGATAATTAGAACTGCAGAAAAAACAATGGCTACCAACCTGCTTTCCATTGAGGACCTGTATACTGCACGAGTCAAAAAGAGGGCTGGGAAAAGGTTCCTGTAACCTTTCTTCATTCCACTGAATGCTCAATGTAGATCATAAACATTGAATAATACAACTAATATAATACGACTTTAAAAACCAGGGGTGATAACAGCATGATATGGCATGTACGATAAAGCAAATAAGTAGGAAGCTGATGACGTGACACATGCACAATTGCTGTATTTCCTTAAAATAATGACATATATGGCCAACTCTCTATGGCTTTGACTGCCTAGTCTTCGATAAATGTATGCTTTTAAATTTTAAGCCCTCTTGTGTATTATTATTGCAGGAGAAGTAAAAAAAAAAAAATGCTGGACAGACTTTAAAATAACGTTCCCCTCCTATTATCGAAAGAAGATTGTGCTCATCTAAGAAAGCACACTTTTTTTAAAAAAAAAAGGAGGGGGGGAATGCATGACAAATGTTGATGAGAAAAGAAAATCATATTTATTGGGGGGCAGGGCAGAAACAATAATAAGAAGAAATGATGTATTCTATATATTTTTAAAGATGCTTAAGAAGGAGATGGCTAGGGAAACACAATATATGCAGCATGAGCTTAACCTTCAGCTAGATTACTTTAAATATAAAACCATGCAGCTTTAGCATTAATCTTCTTTGCATTTTTGCATTTATTTATATTTGCACACATGTTTGCTAGGCAAAAAATAACACGGAGAGAGTTCAGTGGAATGCAGTAAAATATTGCATCCTCCTCCTCCTCCTTCTCCTTCTTCTTCTCCTCTTCTTCCTCCTCCTCCTTCCCTCCTCCTCTTCTCCTTCTCCTCCTCTTCCTTCTTCTCCTCCTCCTCCTCCTCCTCCTTCTCCTCCTCCTCCTCCTCTTCTCCTTCTCCTTCTTCTCCTTCTCCTCCTCCTCTTCCTCCTTCTCCTTCTCCCCCACCCTCCTCCTCCCCTCCTCTTCTATAATGATTTCATAAAGAACACTTCTCTCAAGAAAAGAAGGAGAAAAACCAGAAGGAGGAGGAGAAAGGGAAGAAGGAAGAAGAGGAAAAGGAGAAGAAGATTAGAGGAGGAGGAGGAGGAATGATGGTGGAGGAGAAAGAGAAGGAGGAGGGAGGAGGATGAGAAAGAACAATGATGGAGGAGGAGGAGGAGGAGGAGGAGGAGGAGGAGGAGGAGGAGGAGGAGGAGGAGGAGGAGAAGAAGAAGAAGAAGAAGAAGAAGAAGAAGAAGAAGAAGAAGAAGAAGAAGAAGAAGAAGAAGAAGAAGAAGAAGAAGATGATGATTCAGTTAGGAGCACTGCTGAACTAATGTGAAGAGTACAATGATGCATGATTCATTTGGTTAATTCAACTATATCATGCGTGCATTTGCATTCAAGAGCTTCTTATACCCATCATGTTTGACAAGGACACGTGTGCTCTTCTCTAATTTCCCAACTGAGCTTTCTTCTACATTTTCACAATGCTATATATCAGGCCATTTGATTACACTTGACCTAATGTCTTGAGTCATTGAACTAAAATTTAGATGGGATCATTTTATAAGGAAATCGTAGCCTCCAGCTGTTTGTTGAAAGCCAGATGGGAATATTGATTCAAAACATGTGGAAAGCAGTAGGTTTCATATACAGTACCTCTGCAATATATAATGTCTATATACATTCCACTAAGTCAAAGTTTGTTTTATAGAATCTGCCACAAAGGCTAGATTTATAAAACACAATAAGGTTAAATTACATTATGGCCTAACGAAGAGAAGGACTAGGGGTGAAACGATAACTGACATAAAGTGGTTGAGGGATTGCCACAAGAAAAGGGGGAGGTTTTGACCTATTCTCTAAAGCAGAGGTCTCCAACCTTATCAACTTTAAGACTTATGGACATCAACTCCCAGAATTCCCCAGTCAGCCATGTTTAGCTGGGGAATTCTGGGAGATGAAGTCTACAAGTCTTAAAAGTTGCCAAGGTTGGAGCCCCCTACTCTAAAGCACCTGAGGGTAGAACAGGAAGTAACGCAGTGGTGAAATTCAATTTTTTTTACTACCGGTTCTGTGGGCGTGGCTTGGTGGGCGTGGTGTGGCTTGGTGGGCGTGGCTTGGCGGGCATGGCATGGGAAGGATACTGTAAAATCTCCATTCCCACCCCACTCCAGGGGAAGGATATACTGCAAAATCTCCCTTTCCACCCCACTCCAGGGAAGGATACTGCAAAAGAAGAAGCCTTGGTGGAGCAGCGGACTAAAGTGCTGTTAAAGTAGCACTTAGCTGCCAGCTGCCTGCAATTACTGCGAGTTCAAATCTCACCAGGCTCAAGGTTGACTCAGCCTTCCATCCTTCCGAGGTAGGCAAAATGAGGACCCAGATTGTGGGGGCAATAAGTTGACTTTGTATAAAAAAGAACACCGCTGGGGGGGGGGGCAAAAGCCCTACTAAGCAGGTATATACAAAAGTATGAAGGCTATTGCTTAACGCATTGTAAGCTGCCCTGACTCTCCGGAGAAGGGTGGCATATAAATCGAACCAATAAATAAATAAATAAATAAATAAATTCCCCATTCTCTCCCCACTCCAGGGGAAGAATACTGCAAAATCCCCATTCCCTCCCATTCCAGGGGAAGGATACTGCAAAATCTCCATTCCCACCCCACTCTGGGACCAGCCAGAGGTGGTATTTGCCGGTTCTTCGAACTACTCAAAATTTCCGCTACCGGTTCTCCAGAACCTGTCAGAACCTGCTGGATTTCACCCCTGAAGTAACGGGTGAATGAGTTTCAATTTGAAATTAAGGATAAATTTACTAATTTTGAGAACTATTAATCAATGAAACACCTGCCTTCTTAGAGTTCTGGATGCTCCATCACTGGAGGTTTTCAAGAAAAGTTCTGGACATCCATTTTTTTGGGATGATATAAGGCCGTCTGCCTTGAGCAAGGCATTGGACTAGAAGGCCTCCATACAATTCTATTTTTCTGCATTTCTAATCTGATGCATGGATCCTTCCACCGTGATTTGATTTTTAGGATGTCAGTCTTGACTCTTCCTATGGGGGTTCCAAGTGAGTTTACAAGACTAACTAACATTAAATTTTTATTTAGAGAGCTTCAGGTTACTTTTATGTGAATTAATTTAGCATTATTAAGGATAAGAATAAGGATAATTTTATTTCTATATCCTTATTTCTCCCGAAGGACTCAGGGTGGTGTATAGCCAGGTAAAAACACAATACAAATATCACAATTTAAATTTTTTAAAAAATTATTATTAAAAGTATTACATTTAAGGCCAATTAACTAAAAAAAACCCCAAAAATTTAAGAATTCCAAATTTAAAACTCAATTTATTTAGCCCTGCCTGTCGGAAGAGCAGGGTCTTAAGAGCACAGCGGAAAACTCGGAGGTCAGAGATCTTGCGTATGTCCGGGGGCAGTTCATTCCAAAGGGTTGGAGCCCCCACAGAGAAGGCTCTCCCCCTGGGTGTCGCCAGCCGACATAACTTGGCCGATGGCACCCTGAGGAAACCCTCTCTGTGGGAGCGTACTGGGCGGTGAGAGGCTATTGGTGGCAGAAGGCGGTCTCATAAGTACCCGGGTCCTGAGCCATGGAGCGCTTTAAAGGTGGTAACCAACACCTTGAATCGCACCCGGAAGACCACTGTGAGCCAGTGCAGCTCGCGCAGGAAAAGTGTTACATGGGCGCAACGGGTTGCACCCATAATTACCCGCGCGGCCGCATTCTGGACCAGTTGGAGCCTCCGAGTGCTCTTCAAGGGGAGCCCCATGTAGAGAGCATTACAGCAGTCCATAATTATATATATATAATTATATTAATAATATAAAGGGGAACGCTATTATTCTCTTTTAAAAAATATTTATTTATTCATTGTATTTCCCCACTGTCTGGTGTGTTTCCCCCCCCCCCCAAAAAAAAAGCAGATGGTAAAAAAAAAGCTATGGAATTTTTATTCTTAAATTTATTTTATGTCTCTTATAGTTTTTTTTTTTTTTTAAAGAAAAGGAATTTAAAAACGATTCAACAATGAATTATACCACAAATCACATATTAATACTTTTGACACCTTGAGAACTAATTTGTTCATAATGATTACATTTATTACAACAGAGGCCTTGAATGAAGGAAGGAATAAATTAAGGAATGAATATATGTATGTATGTCTGTATAAATGTTTGTGTATGTGTGTATCTCTCTCTCTCTCACTCTTTCTCTCTCTGTGTGTGCGCATATGCGCTTGTGCGCATGCATAATCTTTAACTGATCTAATGTGTTAATTCTTCAGTGAAAGGGACTATTAGAATAGAATAACAGAGTTGGAAGGGACCTTGGAGGTCTTCTAGTCCACCCCCCTGCTTAGGCAGGAAACCCTACACCACTTCAGACAAATCCAACATCTTCTTAAAAACTTCCAGTGTTGGAACATTCACAACTTCTGGAGGCAAGTTGTTCCACTGATTAATTGTTCTCACCATCAGGAAATTTCTCCTTAGTTCTAAGTTGCTTCTCTCCTTGATTAGTTTCCATCTATTGCTTCTTGTCCTCCCCTCAGTTGCTTGGGAAAATAGCTTGACTCCCTCTTCTTTATGGCAGCCCCTGAGATATCGGAACACTGCTATCATGTCACTTCTAGTCCTTCTTTTCATTAAACTAGACATACCCAGTTCCAGCAACCGTTCTTCATATGTTTTAGCCTCCAGCCCCCTCATACTCTCTGTTGCTCTTCTCTGCATTCTTTCCAGAGTCTCCACATCTTTTTTACATTGTGGCGACCAAAACTGGATGCAGGATTCCAAGTGTGGCCTTACCAAGGCATGATAAAGTGGTATTAACATTTCATGTGATCTTGATTCTATCCCTCTGTTGATGCAGCCTAGAATTGTGTTGGCGTTTTTGGCAGCTGCTGCACACGGCTGGCTCATATCTAAATGGTTGTCCACTAGGACTATTAGTGCATGGAATTTTTTTTTAAAATAAAATGCAATACTTATCAAGGACTTGGATTTGTCAAATTATTCTGACAGAGCACTTCTGGATCCCAAACAAGGATATGAAAATTAGAAGACTCATAAAACGCTCATCAGAGCAAAAAGATCATCTTCCAATGCTGTAAAGCCTCCCTTAGAAGAAGCTCGTGTGAATGGGAGTGGATAAAAAGTTCGAATCAGAGATTTCATACAAGGACTTCAGTAATAGAATCTAATCCCTTCGAATCGATTTGAATTATTTGGGCCTTTGTAGAAATTCATCGGCCTTCCTTTTTTTAAAACAAATAAATCGAGAGAAACTGGTTGTTGTTGTTTTTTCCTGAATCAAATCATTCACCAGCTGTTGTTTTCCTTAAATGTCTGTGGAGATTCTCAGTCATCCAGGTCATAATTGTCTCTGGTAGTGGAAATTTTGAGTCGTGCAGAGAATTGGCAAATACCACCTCAGGCTGGCCCTCCACCCGCCCACTCCACCCCTTCCAGGAGTCCCCCTGCCCCCCAATTTGGCTCCCAGGTAAGTGCAGGGAGGCCCACTAGGCCCAAAAGGGGGCACCGGGGGGGTGCAGTGCGCCCCCTGTGACCCGTTTTTGCTCCCAGGAGGCTGCAGGGAGGTCCACTAGGCCCAAAACGGAGTGTGGAGGGGATGCAGCATGTGCCCTTGCCCCGGCGCCTGTTTTTGCTTCAGGGGGCTGCAGGGAGGCCTAGCCTGTAAAGCTGGGCCACTCAATTGATCTATTCGCTGCCTCCCAGCCTCTCAGCTGATCGGCGTGGTCGGTCTATTGCTGCCTCCTATGTGATTGGCTGGGTTTTCTTTTGTTGCCCTGTGTTGTGGCTCCGTTGCCTGAGCCTGGGCTATCGACAGATGCAGACTCTGAGAGTGAGGGGGAGGAGTTGGCAAGGCCTCCCTCTCCAGGACCCTCCTCTCTGGCAATGCCTCCAGAGGACACCGAAGGCCAAACGATAGGCTCAGAGCCAAGCACGTCCCCACAGCCACAGGTAGACAACGACGAGGAAAATAAGTGCTGGCTGGACCCTCGCCAGAGGCGCAGGGAGAAGCGTGCACAGCAGAGGGGAAGGCGTGCCAGAGATTACCTGAGTTACTGGACCACACCCCACAGGCTATAAAAGGGAGTGTGGTGGCCATTTGGACTCTGTGACGGACAAAGCTAATCTCTGGCGAGGCACTTTGCACCTTCGGACACAACACCTATTTGCTGTGGATTTAATTACAAACTGGACTATTCAAACTGTGTGTATTTTTGTCTGTGTTATTGGAGTAAAAGCTCTTGGCAGGCAGCCACGGAGTTGCTGCCAAGTTCCTTATCACTGACGTTGAGTGTTTGAAGAGTTTATTTAACCCTTGGCTGGCTGGTTGGGTGTGTGCGTGGTACGGGGACAGAACACCCTGCACAGGAGAACGGAGCTGGAAAGCAGGTTAGTGGGGTGGGGAGGGAATGGGGATTTTACAATATCCTTCCCCTGCCATGCCCACCAAGCCACACCCACCAAGCCACGCCCACAGAACTGATAGTAAAAAATTTTGAATCCCACCACTGGGTTGGTCACTTCTTCTTTGAGACAGCCCCTGGGATATTGGAACGGTGCTACATCCCATCATCCCTAGTGTTTCTTTTCAAAGTAGTTCAGCCTTGCATTAAGTCATTATTATTCAAAATAATAATCCTTTTCCTATCAGAAATAGGTGGAAGGGAGACTTCTTTTCTCCAGGACGTTAAGTTAAACTGCGGCGACAGCCAAAAAAGCCAATGCAATCCTAAATTGCATTAAGAGAGGGATACAATCAAGATCAAGTAAAGCCTTAGTAAGGCCACACTTGGAATACTGCATCCAGCTTTGGTCACCACACTATAAAAAAGATGTGGAGACTCTAGAAAGAGTGCAGAGAAGAGCAACCAGGATGATTAGGGGACTGGAGACTAAAACATATGAAGAACGGTTACATGAACTGGGCATGGCTAGTCTAGTGAAGAGAAGGATTAGGGGAGACATGATAGCGTCTTCCAATATTTGAGGGAC
>NW_026844029.1:1292722-1322722 GCF_029531705.1 Pantherophis guttatus | reverse complement strand
TAGTCCTTGACTTACAATAGTGACCATTCGAAGTAAACCGACCCTGAAAAAAGTGACTTATGACTGTTTTTCACACTTACGAGCATTGCAGCGTTCCCATGGTCACCGGGTCAAAATTCACATGCTTCGCAACAGTTGCACTATCTCCGGGTCATGTAATTCCCCTTTTGTGACCTTCTGACGAGCAAAGTCAAGGAGGGAAGCCAGATTCACATAACAACCAGAGGTGGTATTCAGCCGGTTCGTACCAGTTTGCCCGAACCGGTAGTGGAAATTGTGGGTGGGCTCATGCCTTGGCTCTATGTCATCCTGTTTAGGCACATTTTTTAGCCGCACACATATGTGCAAGCCACACACGTGAGCAAAACACATGCACGGGAGGCTGCGTGCATGTGTGGATGAGGCATGTGTGAGTGAAGCAAGCGTGCATGCGTGCACACCAGGGGTGGGTTCTAATTTTTTTTTACTATCGGTTCTGTGGGCGTGGCTTATTTTGTGGGTGTGGCTTGGAGGTCATGTGACTAGGTGGGCGTGGCTAGCTGGTCAGAGTCATTTCTGGAAGGTCCTCGCACTTACGACCAGTCCTCGCACTTATGACCCGACTCATTTGTTTGCTTTTAACACTGATCAGCTGTAGGACGGCCCTTTGAAGCCCCGCAACAAGAGTTTAAACAGTTTTTTTCCCTCTAGTCATCAGCTGGGACTCAGGAGGCAGCAATAGATTGGGGGTGGGACCAAATAAAAGGTAAGAATAACATGGGTGGGTGGGGGGGAGGGCGAGGAGATAGAATCGGTTTGGTGATGTCATATCATCACCGCTACCGGCTCGGCTGAACCGGACCGAACCGGGAGGAACCCACCACCGGTGCACACTCACATTTGCATACCGGTAGGGAAGGTAAGTGAATTTTTATTTATTTATTTATTTATTTATTTATTTAAATTTCTATACCGCCCTTCTCCAAATAGGACTCAGGGCGGTGCACAGCCTAAGTAAAAACAAAGCATACAAAATTTAAAAAACAGTATTAAAATAATTAAATATTCTGGCCGTAAATTAAAACAACCCAATTTAAAATCAATTTAAAATTTAGCTCAGGCCAGCCCATACCACCCCGATAACAACCGTGTTGCTAACTTACCAACCAAACCCTTGCAGTGATTCACTTAACAACCGTGGCAAGAAAGGTCGTACAATGGTGCAAAATCCACTGAACAAATGTCTCACTTAGCGACAGAAATGTTGGACTCCATTGTGGTCGTAAGTCCAGGACTACCGGTATTATCTTACTTTTGATTTTGTTTTTCCCCCCAATGGGTATTATTTATGGTCGCCATTTTTAGCTGAGGGGAAAATTCCCTAATGAGATCCCAATCTGACATTTGGGTTCCTATGGGAATTAGAATCCTGCACCCATTTTGCAGTCCTAAATCCTCTTTTAGCTAATATGATTTCAAGCAATATGTACAGAAAAGCCACCCTGGAATGTAAGGAAAAATTGAAAAAATGAAAGGTGTAATTAGGGGTAGTGGTGAAAATCATTTTTTTTTACTACCGGTTCTGTGGGCATGGCTTGGTGGGCATGGTTTGGCTTGGTGGGTATGGCAGGGGAAGGATACTGCAAAATCCCCATTCCCTTCCCACTCCAGGGGAAGGATACTGCAAAATCTCCATTCCCTCCTCACTCTAGGGGAAGGATATTGCAGAATCTCCATTCCCACCACACCTCCATTCCCACCTCCATTCCCTCCATTTACCACCACTGCCTGGGACCAGGCAATGGTGGTATTTGCCAGTTCTCCGAATTACTCAAAATTTCCGCTGCCGGTTCTCCAGAATCTGTCAGAACCTGCTGGATTTCACCCCTGATTAGGGGATGAAAAAGTGTCACCAATTTGTGAGGTGCTTCTGAATTTTGTATTTAGTCTCTTGAGATCTAAAGAATGGAAGAGTCACTTCGTTTATATTGACTCTTTAGTAACCCATTCTATCAAGATAATGTCATGTAAATATAGAGTTAGGGATTTTCTTCAAGCCTCTTCTTGAATTTCTCATTGTGTGTGCTTTGTGTGAGATATCAGAGAAAGTGCTCCCTTACTATTTTCTTTTTAATCTTTCTATTCTCAAGCATACTTAGAATTATAGAGTCATAGGACTGGAAGGAACCTTGAAGGCAGCACTGGATTCTAACCAGTGTTATCACAGGTGTGTGTATGTTCCAGTATAACTCTGGAATGCCTCGAGCAATTTCAACCAAGCTTGGTACACAGATGACTTACTCTCTGGAAAGAAGTACTGTGGGGGTAAGACACCCCTAACACCCCTCAGGGTGTGTTTTCTGTTAAGATACAGCCTGTTGTGCCTTAAAATGGCTTCTACTGGACTGCCTTAAAATGGCTTCTACTGTGCAGCACAGTGGTGTTGCCATGGTAACGGCTTCACAGTACTCCACAAGGGGGCTCCCTCTGGTATGGGGGAAAATCCAGCATTAGAAATTACGTTTGCTCTGGACGTTTTCCACAAGGCTTTGATTATTCTTGAGGACAAATGTATGGCCATGATCAATAAAACATTACAGAAACTCGGCCTGCCTGCACCACTATGAAACCGACATGACGTATGTCACGCAGATTACATACGAGAAAAGAACTACGTCAAACAGCTTAGTGCATATATCGCGGACAAGAAGCCACTTCTAAATCAAGATCAGCAAAAAAGCACACCAAATGATCATGGATCAGCTAGCAAAAACAACAAGGTGGTATCTGGAAGCACAAGGAAAACATTTTTAACTAATTTAATTCTCACCAAAATCAGGGCTCAGGGTGAAGTTGCTCTTCCTGTCTAATACAGGATTGGGATAAAATAAATACCCGGTCAATGCCAGGTTATCAGCTAGTATGTTATAAAATAAATTTTAAAAATGTATATATATATATATATAAAATTCCTGTTCTCCAGGAACATACTCCAACCATTTTTACTCAAACAAACTCAGACACTAGGAGTTATAGAATGAAACTCCGGCCTCTCTTTTCTTCCAGGAATGAAGGTATCATCCTGAGTTTCTGCTGATTAGGACGGTGGCTTTTTTTTCCCCCAGCCTTCTAATGACTTTTGGGTCGAAGCGAAGGTATCATCTCCCTTCTGTGTGCTTTTCTTTCCTGCACTGTACTCCTTTTCATGCTGACTGTCTTTTTTTTTTTCTTTTTCCTCCCCAGATTCACTTCTGACAGCTTTCTCGTCTTCAGAACAGCGGGCTCTGCAGATTTGAAGAGACCAAGTCCATAAACAGCAGGGCTAATGGAGATGTGAAACAGGCCGAAAAAGACTCGGAAGAAATAGAGCAAAGTTTATGGCAACAGACCCAAAGCTAGCTTCATGCTTTGGCACCGGTTTTTCTGAAGGTATATAAACCTCCGAATAGTTACTTCCAACCCTCTTTTTCAACTGTTCTTATTCAGTTTTCTACAAAGCACTCTGAAAGAGTTTGGCTTGCATTCTTTAAGCTCTTCGCCGAAAGGTGAATTCTACAGGAACTCAATTTTGAAAAGAGAGGTGTATTGTCAGTTGCTTTAGACCAGCAGATGTTCAAAGCTGCACAATATATATATTTTCTGTATGAACTGTGCATCTCATGCGGCTTGTACTATTGTCAGATAAATCACTGCCTTTTTTGTTGCCCTATTTCAGAACAAAATCACAGAGGTTTTTTTTTTTTTAATTTGATTTATATGCCGCCCTTCTCCAGAGACTCAGGGTGGCTTACAATGCGCTAAGCAATAGCCTTCATACTTTTGTATATTTATACAAAGTCAGCTTATTGCCCCCACAAACTGGGTCCTCATTTTACCTACCTTAGAAAGGATGGAAGGTTGGATAGCTCAGCAGACTAATGCATTGTAATTTAACTCCAGCTGTCTACAATTAGTAAGTTCAAATCTTGCCAGGCTCAAGGTTGACTCAGCCTTGGTTGATCTTCTCTGCACTCTTTCCAGAGTCTCCATATCTTTGAATATTCCTGGCTACATAGGCCTGACCGACAGATTATAAACAGTGTGCACTTTTGTAATATAATATAAAATTCCTTAGTTCCTTTATCTGACAGACTTGTCAAACCATCTCTCCCAATTGCCTTGCCTCTGATAACTTCATTAAAAGGAAGTCGCAAAGGGTAAGCATTCTCCCAATTATTTTCATCTTTATCCAAAGCCTGCATGCCAAAACAAAACTTTATATGATCTAACACATTAAGGAACTGCCGTACGAATGTATATAATTTGTACCATCTGTGTGATTGGGAGGAATGGCTGTGGGAATCTAAGACTTCTTTTCACCCTCGCTGACTCCGTCTTTCCACCATCTGGCTCCATACAGTAATATTAACAATTAGCTATTAATTATCACCTTCTGTTGGAAATTTAAGTAGGGATACAGTGTAAATCGTACACCACAGAAATGAAAACATACAACAGTACCAGTCGTGGGTTGCTCCTGGTTCGCACCGGTTCGCAAGAACTGGTAGTAAAAATTTCTAGTAGTTCAGAGAACCGGTAATAACATTGGCTGGCCACGCCCCTGAGCTGGTCCCCGGCCCGATCACCACTCACTTATCCCGCCCACCTCATCAGAGGCTTTTTTTTTTTTTTACTTTTAAAAGCATTTTTTTCTGCAACCTCTTCAGCCGAAGAGGCTGTAGGGGAAAAAATGCCTTTAAAAGCCTCTGGCGATCTCAGCTGAGTTGCCTGATCGTCAGAGGCTTCTAAAAGCATTTTTTTCTGCAACCTCTTAAGGTTGTAGAAAAAATGCTTTTAAAAGTTAAAAAAAAAAAAAGTTGGCCACGCCCACCCAGTCACATTACCCCCCACCAAGCCACGCCCACAAAATAAGCCACGCCCACAGAACCGGTAGTAAAAAAAATTAGAACCCACCCCTGAACAGTACCAATCCTGTACCATCAAAAATCTGCTTTTCAGAACTGTCTATTTGGGCAGGACAGATTATTAGTCCTATTTTTAATTGGAGATAAACCACTGACGATATTCGCTGCATCAAACTTTCATCTACAGGGAGCCCTCAACTTATGACCCATAATTGAGCCCAACATTTCTGTTCTTAAATGAGGCATTTGTTAAGTGAGTTTGGCCCCATTTTATGACCTTTCTTGCCATGGTTGTTAAGCGAATCACTGCCGTTGATCAGTTATTAACCCGGTTGTAAAATGAATCTGACTACCCCACTGACTTCATCTGTCATCCATTTCATGGTTGTCCCAAAGGTGTTTTTTTTTTTTCAAGAGAAAACTGGACTTTCTGGTTTTTCTTTGAAGACGTTTCGCTTCTCATCCAAGAAGCTTCTTCAGCTCTGACTGGATGGTGGGGGATGGAAGGATTTATACTCCTTGCAGACAGCTGGTCATTTGCATCCTTTTAGAGAGTCATTGAGGCCACTTGGAGGTTTGTCTGTGTCCCAAAGGTGCTTTTTCAGGAGGCCACTGGACTTTATTATTTTTCCTTGGAGACATTTCGCTTCTCCTCCAAGAAGCTTCTTCAACTCTGACTGGATGGTGAGGAATGGAAGGATTTATATTCGTTGCAGACAGCTGGTCATTTGCATGCTTTTTAGAGAGTTGTTGAGGCCACTTGGAAGTTTGTCTGCGTCCTCGGGGTCACCTGAGTAGTGCAAATGAGTGTGGAGCCTTCTTGAAACTGTTGAAAGGACTGTGTTGTAGTGTGGGGATAGATGATGTCATATCCCTCCCTCTCTGTTGAGACAGGATTCGCTGCTCAGTTCTCTTCAATCGACTGTACCCTAATATTTTAAAATATCAGTCAGTTGTGGGTCTATTGCAGCAAGTTTTTTCTATCCTTTTTGAAAACAAACTATTTATACCTTTCTTCCTTTTTTTACATTGATGTCAGCATTCTAATGCTGCCATAAAGAGAAGACGAAGAGGCTTGACTTTTCACCTACTTATTTTCTCTGTAGATAATATCCCCTAGGAGATGGGATGGGAGGGGGGACATTCCTGTGGGTTGAAGTCAGGAGGTGGGGAGACTGACTTGGAAGATGGCCAATGAGACGCTGAGAATTGGGGAACAGAAAGGGAAGGGTTTGGGGTCAGAGGGTTAGTATCGGCTACGACGGAGTCAGGACCAGATTGTTGTACTCAATAAATGGAAGATTTCAGCAAAGATTAATTGTTTGGAAATGCAATTTATTTGAGATGACATCGAAACCTAACAATTGCTTTATTCCGTTCCCCACTACAGATCCCTCTTTTCTAGAAGTATGTTGTGGGTCCTAAACAGAATTGACATCAAACGATGATGGACAATCCATAAGCTCAGAGCAATTCACAGGTGACACCAGCACCCTTCCAAATTAAGAGAAAGCTGCACTGTATTTTAGCGCATAGAACATAGAATAACACAGAGCCTTGGTGGCGCAGCAAACTAAAGTGCTGTTAAGTAGCACCAGCTGCCTGCAATTACTGCAAGTTCAAATCTCACCAGGCTCAAGGTTGACTCAGCCTTCCATCCTTTCGAGATAGGTAAAATAAGGACCCGGATTGTGGGGGCAATAAGCTGACTTTGTATAAAAAAAGAACACCGCTTAAGGAGGGCCGAAAGCCCTATTAAGCAGGTATATACAAAAGTATGAAGGCTATTGCTCAACGCATTGTAAGCCTCCCTGAGTCTCTGAAGAAGGGCGGCATATAAATCAAACCAATAAATAAATAAATAATAAAGTTGGAAGGGATCTTGGAGGTCTTCTACTCCAACCCCCTGCTGAAGCAGAAGACCCTATGCCATTTCAGATAAATGTCTATTTTTGAAAGGCTCCAGTGAATCTCCAACTTCTGAAGCTATTCTATTGGTTGTTTGCTCTCAGCGTTAGGAAATTTCTCCTGAGTTCTAGGTTGCATCTCTCCTTGGTTAGTTTCCAACCATTGTTTCTTGTTTTGCCTATTGCTACTTTGGAAAATAGTTTGACTATTAATATTGCTATCAATTCCCCCCTAGTCCTTCTTTTCATTAGACTAGACATATCTAATTCTTGCAACTTTTCTCTACTGTATATGCTTTAATCTCCAGCCCTGTAATTATTTTTGTTGCTCTTCTCTGCACTCTTTCCAGAGTCTCGACATCTTTTTTTATATATATAATGTGGTGACCAGGACTGTTCAAAATATTCCAAATGTAATCTTACAAAGGCTTTGTAAAGCAGTGCTTGGACTTCATGGGATCTTGATTCTATCCCTCTATTAACGCAGCCCAGGATTGCATTGGCTTTTTTGGTTGCTGCCTTATATTCTTGGCTTATATTTAAGGCCAATACAGTTCTGGGATGCATAAACAGAGGAATAGAATCAAGATCACGTGAAGTGTTAATACCAGCTTATAATGCCTTGGTAAGGCCATACTTGGAATCCTGCATCCAATTTTTGTTGCCATGATGTAAAAAAAAATGTTGAGACTCTAGGAAGAGTGCCGAGAAGAGCAACAAAGATGATTAGGGGACTGGAGGTTAAAACATATGAAGAACGGTTGCAGGAACTGGGTATGTCTAGTTTAATGAAGAGAAGGACTAGGGGAGACATGATAGCAGTCTTCCAATATCTCAGGGGCTGCCACAAAGAAGAGGGAGTCAAACTATTCTCCAAAGCACCTGAGGGTAGGACAAGAAGCAATGGGTGGAAACTAATCAAGGAGAGAAGCAACTTAGAACTAAGGAGAAATTTCCTGACAGTTAGAACAATTGATCAGTGGAACAACTTGCCTCCAGAAGTTGTGAATGCTCCAACACTGGACGTTTTTAAGAATATGTTGGATAACTATTTATCTGAACTGGCGGAGGGTTTCCTGCCTAGGCAGGGGGTTGGACTAGAAGACCTCCAAAGTCCCTTCCAACTGTGTTATTCTATTCAAGTGATTGTCCATTAGGATTCTTAATGGCATTTAGGGAGAACAGTTACACAGAAGGTACAGAGAGATGGACTTTATATTCCACTAGCTGATAAACCGGCATTGCCTGGGTATTTATTTATCCCAATCCTGTTTTATACAGGAAGAGCAACTTCATCCTGAGCTCTGATTTCATCGAGAATTAAATTAGTCAAAAACATTTTCCCTGTGCCCCCAGAAGCATCGAGTAAAATGATGCCTCCTTGTTGTTTTGATAGCTGATCTGTGATCATTTGGTATGCTTTTTTCTGATCTTGATTTAGAAGTGGCTTCTTGTCCACAATATATGCACTAAGCTGTTCAACATTGTAGTTGTTTTCTCGTATGTAATCTTCATGACGTATGTCGTGTCAGTCTTGTAGTGGTGCAGGCAGCCCGAGTTGCAGTAATGTTTTATTGATCATGGCCATATATTTGTCCTCAAGAATAATCAAAGCCTTGTTGAAAATGTCCCAACCAAACGTAATTTCTAATGTTGGATTTTCCCCCTTACTAGAGGGAGCCCCCTTGTGGAGTACTGTGAAACCATTACCATGGCAACTCCACTGTGCTGTACAGTAGAAGCCATTTTAAGGCAATCCAGTAGAAGCCATTTTAAGGCACAATTTAACAGAACACACACCCCAAAGGGGGTTAGGGGTGTCTTACCCCCACAGTATTTCTTTCCAGAGAGTAAGTCATCTGTGTACCAAGTTTGGTTGAAATTTCTCGAGGCGTTCCGGAGTTATGCTGGAACATACACACATACAGCCATTTTTATATATATAGATTGCTATGAAATTTTAAAGGCAAACTATTGTGGCAATAGCTCCAAGGAGGTTTATATTGAGGGCAGCCATTGTACCATAACAAAATCAGCTGTTTTACCCTTTGCTAGCACATTAAGGTTCTTAAGAGACATTTCACTTTTTTTTTTGGCCCCATGCCACATTTCTTCCTCCAATGTAAGGGGGAAAAAATCATACATATTTAACAGCTGATCTTCTGTATAACTTCCCAGACAAATGTAACTCTGTGTCTTTTGCTGTTTTGCCAGCAAGTTATTTAGCCTCGTCAGCCTTGCTGTAAATTTCTAAACACCCACCGAGACCGAATTGAATTCAATCTTTTATGCATCTTGGGACATGTCCAAACATTTCCGATTTCCCCCCTCAAATCTCTCTGACTTGGAGCAGGTGTGCCTTAAAATGATAGCAACTCATCAAGACTCAATTGTTATCATTCTGACTGTGCTTTTTTTAACCGCTTCCTGTTGTGCACACCTGGCCCTAGAGGGAATGTTGCATTCATTGGAACAGACAACAGCCAATCTCGGAGTGGATTTTTCTTTTCTTAAATACTGTCAGTGAAAACATGAAAGACTCGTTGAGGCAGCAGGTGGTGAAAGGGGGAGGAATAGAATTAAACCTGGATGAGAGATAGAAACGGACTTGATTGTATTTGCAGAAAACGTTACGCACTTGTGTGTTTCTGGCATTAAGGGGTGAATATTTGCATTGGCGTTCGCTCGCAACTATTCTCTTTCTATTCCATCGGTAAAGAAAAGCATCTGAATCAGAGCTGACCTACTTAAAAAAAAATACCATCCTAAATTGTTGCAGTTTAATGTCTTGATGTGAATATTTGGGGGAAAATATTCCGTAATAGACCTGACTATTTTGGATCCTCTCTGCCGGAGAGGCAGAAGAAGCAATGGAACTACAACTTTTATGTTCATCTCAAAGACCAGAACTTAAAAGTATAATAACCTACTTGAAATTTGCAGTAGACACATCCCAATGAATGGCATTGAGCCGAAATGGCGCAGCGGTTAGAGTGCAGCACTGCAGGCTACTTCAACTGACTGCTAGCTGCAGTTCGGCTGTTCAAATCTTATCGGCTCAAGGTTGACTCATCCTTCCATCTTTTTGAGTCGGTAAAATGAGAACCCAAATTGTTGGGGGCAGTATGCTGACTCTGTAAACCGCTTAGAGAGTGCCGTAAAAGCACTATGAAGCGGTATATAAGTCTAAGTGCTATTACTATTGCTATTGTTTTGGAAAGTGGAGAAGAAGGACAGAATTACAGAGCTGAAAGAAACCTTGGAGGTCAATCAGAATCGAGTTGGAAGGGACCTTGAAGGTCTTCTAGTCCAATCCCCTGCACAGGCAGAAAACCTTATACTATTTCAGAGAGGTGGCTGTTCAGTCTTTTCTTAGAAACCTCCAATGATGAAGCCCCAACAACTTCTGAAGGCAAGCTGTTGCAGTATTTAATTGTCCTGACTGTTAGGACATTTCTCCTTAATTCCAGGTTGCTTCTCTCCTTGATTAGTTTCCATCCATTGTTGCTTCTCTTTCCTTCTGGTGCTTTGGAAAATAAGCACAACCTATACTAATCTGGACAAAGGTTGTCCAATCTCTTCCTCCTGAAAAGCTCCAGTGATGGAGAACCCACAACTCCTGGAGGCAAGCTGTTCCACTGATTAATTGTTCTCACTGTTGGGAAATGTCTCCTTATTTCAGACCGAACCTCTTTTTACTTCTTGTCCTGCCTTCAAATGCTTTGTAGAATAGGTCGACACCCCCCCTTCTCTGTGACAGCCCCTCAGATATTGGAAGACTGCTATCACGTCCCCCTTAGTCCATCTCTTTTAGACTAGACAAACCCAGTTCCTGCAGCTCTTCATCTTCTATATATAAAAAAGCCAAATACCACTCACTCATCACAAAATCTCCAGAATGGTAAAGCCTACAAACTTGAAATTTGGCACGTATGTTCCTCTTGGCTTCTAGGTGCTCGCTAAGAAAGGATTTTTTGAAATGACCATCAGATCATTAGTATTTCATATACAGTATTATATTCACACGCTCTGATACTAAGGAGCTAGATGTTCTACTCCCCTTTCCCACCCGAAAAGAACTCTGTTCCAACTGCCAGTTGCCTTATATTAACACACTCTGATGCTACGGAGTTACACATTCTACATTAAGTTTCAGGCTGTAAGGGTCAATTTATCATGCCCAATCACATAGTTTTATAGCAAACCACGGGCATCCAGCTAGTTTACAGTATGACAAAGGAGGAACAGATGGATATTTCAGCCTTATCAGTAAAGCAAGGCTATCAGTCCATCAATTGGGGTATCTTTGAGAAAGAAGTGCAACAAATTCACAGAGACCATGCTGTAATGCTGCTCTTCTAAGCAGTGTCACTTTGTTTGGGGGGGTCCTGTTGTTTTGCAAGAATTTTCTGGTAGTGAAGCTAACGATGAATGATGCAACTAGGAGATATTGTCCATCCACAGTGTTGCATAGCTTAATGCTGATTTGAACTGAAAGGGAGTGACTGGCCAGAGTTACCCAGCTGACTAAACAGAACAGAGCAAAATAAGAGAGTTAGAAGGGACCTTGGAGGTCTTCTAGTTCAACCCCCTGCTCAGGCAGAAAACTATACCATTTCAGACAAACTTTTAAGTCTTCTTAAAAACTTCCGGTGTTGGAGCATTCACAACTTCTGGAGGCAAGTCGTTCCACTGATTAATTGTTCTAATTGTCAGGAAATTTCTCCTTAGTTCTCAGTTGCTTCTCTCCTTGATTAGTTTCCACCCATTGCTTCTTGTCCTGCCCTCAGGTGCTTTGGAGAATAGCTTGACTCCCTCTTCTTTGTGGCAGCCCCTGAGATATTGGAACACTCCTAGTCCTTCTAAAGGATTAGGACCTGGGTTTCTATTTTCAGCCAGCACCTTAACAACTTTACCATATTGTCTCTCCTACCTCACCTTAACATGTTCATTAATGAGCGAAAACTATTTATTTTATAACTTTGTACAATCTAATTCTTTCCTGAATTCACACAATTGTTCATTATATGCTTAAGCCTCCAGGCCTCTAATCATTTTTGTTGACCTTCCCTGCACTCTGTCTAGAGCACAGGTGTCAAACTCACGGCATCATGTTGCCATCATGTGACGTTTCGTGATGTTATTTCCCGTCATGGAGCTGGGGTGGGTGTGACTTGTGCATAACAGATCCGGCCTATGGGCCGCCAGTTTGACACTCCTGGTCTAAAGCTTCTTCGTCTTTTTTGCATCATGGTGACCAGGATTAGATGCAGTGTTCCAAGTGTGGTTTTACCAGTGCAGTATAAAGCGGCACTACCACTTCACATGATCTCGATTCTGTCCCTCGGCTGATGCAGCCTCAACATCATCTTCATTACCATCATCATCATTCATCAATGGGAAAAACTTCCACTGAAGCAGGAGTTTAGCTGTAGGAAATAATCAGGCTGAAACCGAAGGAGAGGTCAAATGCGTCAGCAGTCTCGAGTCCCTTCGTGCCACGAGAGATCTAAATCCAACCCATCTTGAATTCCATTTGCTTTGACGGTTAGTAGTTCAGATTCTTGTAGAAAGCTTTAGCTTGCAATAAACTTTTATATATTCATTTGAACTGTCTGGACTACTTGATTTTCCCATGATTGACAGCAGCTCCTTCATGAATTAACTATTTCCAGACCAAAAGTCTGTAGAGATTCTCAGTCATCCAGGTCAGGGATCCCCAACCTTTCGGACCTAAGGGACCACTAAATTCATAATTTTAAATCCTACGGACCACTAATATGATCTGCCTAATGACAGGCTGGGTGGGCATGGCTAGGTGGTCATGTGACTGGGTGGGCATGGCCAATTCAATGTCACTCAAATCGAGGGGCAGCTTGCCGGCCTCTACTCACCCCTCTCCTGCCAGACCGGGCTCCTTAGAGCCCCAACAGGAAGCAGTTGTTGGAGCTAAGCAACCACCACGAAAAAGAGTTGGCAAAACAGCTCAGTTCAAACTGGATCTGACCAAGAAAAAGGCTACTCAGTGAGGGGTATAGGACCATAGGCTTTCCAAGCCGAGGGAAGACCTGCGGGAGGGCAAGGCCAGGTACCGGCGCTTGGAGGCTCAGCAGGCTGAGATGGTCAGCCAGTTCCAGGCCACAAGGCAGTCCCACTGGAACGAGGCCCTCTGGCTCATCACCACCAGCGACACTTCCCTCCAGCCTTTGCCCAAAGCCCCACACCAGGAGACCCCAAGTTGGAATTTCTGCCCCCCCTCCAACCCGTACAAAAAGACCCCGAAGAGGGAGACTCTCTCCAGCAACACAAACATTCATTGCACATATCTGGCCCAGGGGCCACAGTTTGAGGACCCTTGATTTAGTGCAATATAAAAAAATGCAAATAATTTTTCTGAGGACCACCAAAATTTTCTCACGGACTACCAGTGGTCCACGGACCAACAGTTGGTGACTGCTGTTCTAGTCCAACCCCCTGCCCAGGCAGGAAACCTTACTCCACTTACGCAAATAGTTATCCAACATCTTCTTAAAATTTTTCCAGTGTTGGAGCATTCACAACTTCTGCGAAAAACAAGCAAGTCCAGTTGTCTCCTGAAAAAATACTTTTGGGATATTTCCATACCAGCTTTGAGAGGACTTGGTAGTGGAGACAGTGCTAAATATGCCACCTCCGTTCTGTCTTATCTCAAAAAATAATTAGAGCCGTGAGGAAAATAGTCATTTCTTCCTCTGCTTTGTATGGATGGAGGAGCTCTCGTGTTGGAGTTTGTCATCCCATAGATGGGAAAAAAATAATCCATTTTTTACCCCCTCAGTTAGAGGAAAATGAATGAATTTTAATTTTATATAACCCTATTCAGGGTTGGGTTATAAGTGTTAATGGAATTTAAATGAATGTACCTTTACAATGCTTCCCTCACAGATAAAATACAAGCAGGGTGAGGGGACGGGGTTGGGAAGCCAAGATTATGAACTGTATTGCTATATTTGAATTTGTCATAGAAATCCTTCAAAGGACAAGTCCATTGTTCCATGACCTTCTCATTAAATGAACACAAATTGATTTAAAGTTCAGTTGGATTGATTTCTCCCCACTGTTTCCCCCATTCCCTATCTGGAAGTAAATAGCATTAAAATTAATGATACCATGTAAAGAGCTTTCCGACTTGGATGCCAAAATATTTCGCCACCTCTTGCTTAATTTGGGATTGGAAGCCATCAATGCAGGCGGCTTTAACATTTGGAAATGTTGTACGCCCCATGGCTCAGCGGAAATGCTGCGGTGCTGTGGCATAAGGTACCAGCTGCCCGTGGGGCTATCCGGAAACTTATGAAATGCTCACAGTAGTCTCAGATCTGTCCAAATCTAAAAAGAATGATTGTTTTACTTCACTCTGTTTATTTCTAATGGCTGCAGCCAGAAGGAAAAATAGTGCATGGAAAGAAAGAGGATAAATCCATTTTTTTTTACTACAAGTTCTGTGGGCATGGCTTGGTGGGCCTGGCAGGGAAAGGATATTGCAAAATCTCCATTCCCACCCCACTCCTGGGGGAAGGATACTGCACAATCTCCATCCCCACCCCACTCCAGGGGAAGGTTACTGCAAAATCCCCATTCCCTCCCCACTCCTGGGGGAAGGATACTTCACAATCTCCATTCCCACCCCACTCCAGGGGAAATATACTGCAAAATCCCCATTCCCTCCCCACTCCTGGGGGAAGGATATGGCAATCTCCATTCCCACCCCACTCTGGAGACAGCCAGAGGTGTCATTTGCCAATTTTCCAAACTACTCAAAATTTTTGCTACTGGTTCTCCGAAGTGCTCAAAATTTCCGCTACCGGTTCTCCAGAACCTGTCAGAACCTGCTGGATTTCAACCCTGATAGAAGCTCAGTTCAGAGCTACTTCATAGGTGGATTAATGCTGATCTACCCTGTAACATCAACAGTTCGATGTGATGAATGCAAATGGCATGGTTGCAAAATGGACTGCACGCTCTACTTTGAAAGTAAAGTTCACCAAACTGCAAGAGAGAGAGAGAGAGAGAGAGAGAGAGAGAGAGAGAGAGAGAGAGAGAGAGTTTTCTTGTCAATTGCTTTACAGAATAATAGACTTGGAAAGGACCTTGGATCTTGGAGGTCTTCTAATCCAACCCCCTGATCAAGCAGGAGATGCTATACCATTTCAGACAAGCAGCTGTCCAGACTCTTCTTTAAAAACTTAAGTAACGAAGGACCCACAATTTATCATGGAAAGCTATTCCAATCTGGTAGATTGTTCTCATTGTTAGGAAATTTCTCCTTATTTCTAGCTTTCTTCTTTCTTTGATTAGCTTCCATCCATTGCTTCTCTTCTTGCCTTTTGGTGCTTTGGAGAATAGATTGACCCCCTCCTCTTTGTGGCAGCCCCTCAAGTAATGTAACACTGCTATTGTCAGGGTTCCAATGAAAACCCCTAAGCAAGTAAGACTCCGGGGCAGGCAATTCCTCAAAGTTCCATTTTATTAGCGATGTCATATTGACACATCTGGAAAGACCTGAATCTGAAAGCTCCTGGGTTTTCCCCATCCAAAGGAAAGTCAAAGTCCCTTCCTCTGCACCCAAATGTCCATCACATGGTCCAATAAATCCACCGTCCCAACTGGAGATGCCTCCCAGTCACTCCACTCCAAGTGCAGGCTGAACGTCCTTGACTCTCAGAGAAAAGAATGTCGTTATGGCTAAATATCTCTACCACTCCATGCAACCCCCCCCTCCCAGTTTCCCGCATCACTAAGTGTGGCAGCCCTGAAGAGCCAAAGAAAAAGATGGCCTCCAGCGCTGACGGCTATCATGTCCTCCCTAGTCCTTCTTTTCTCTAGGCCGTTCTGACCTAGGCTTCCTGAGACAGTAAAAAGCACACAATTAGTCCCCAAAACCCTTTTTTTTATTTCAATGGCTGTGAATTCTGTTCATTCACAGCCCATAATGAGTCACAAATAGTTTGTAAAGAGTCCGAGAGAAGTCTGCCACAGTCCTTCAGGATAAGGCTGATAAGCACCCACCTTTATCTCCCTTGACACGCTGCCAAAGACCTAATTGGCAATTAGCTTTGCAAGGTCACATGGAGCACAGAGTCAAAACGGAGCTTCAGAATTTAAACCAACCAGAATGAACAAAGTTGCTTCCTGCAAAGGCTCACGTGCCTTTGCTCCTTCTTTATGTCTTATGGGAGGGGCCAATCATCTCCAAACCTTACTTCCGAGTTGCCCCTTTTGTTTTAACTGTTCTTGCCTTCTGGCAGCTCTGCGCATGCACGCACTGGGAAGATGTTCCCCCTGTTCCTCTGTCTTGCTGAGGTCTGAATCTAGAGGCTCCGAAGTCCGCACATAACTTCCAGGTGGCCCTGATCTCCTCTCTGCCTCTGATACAGAGCCCTCGTCCAATCCCTCCCCAGACTCCAGAACTGGCCCATGTTCCTCCCCAACCTCCTCACTGTCCGACTCTGCCGCCAGCTCTGCAGGCCGCTGGCAGCCCACAACATAGACTTATGTCATGGACATGGTTCTGGATGCAAGTTAAGAGGAGGAGGAGGAGGAGGAAGTGGTGGTCCTGGCACCTCTGGAGAAGTGACTTTTTAAAGATCTCTTTAGAGCAGAGATGAACTACTCTTGCTTAATTTCAAAAGCCCTCTGAACATGGAGCTTCTCAAGAGACAAGTGGTGTCATGTGCATCATGGTGTCCCTGAGCAAATGATGCCAATTATGCAATTTGCATGATGATGTCATGATTCTGGGTCTGCTTCGGGGATCCAGTGAAGGGGTGGACAACCCATTTTCCAAAGCACCCAAAGGCCAGACAAGGAACTGATCAAGGAGAGATTCAACCTAGAAATAAGGGGGAAAAAATTTGACAGTGAGAACAATCAACCCATGGAACAGAAGTTGCCTTCGGAAGTCATGGGAGCTTCATCATTTGTGACTTTCAAGAAGAGATTGGGCTGCCATTTGTCAGAAATGGTGTAGGGTTCTCCTGCTTGGGCGAGGGTTGGACTAGATAACCTACAAGGTCCCTTCCAAGTCTGTTATTCGGTTAATTGCAAGCACAACAGCCCCCTGTCTAATGAGACTATGAAACCAAAGACTGGAAGACATCTCTCTAAGTTGCCTGTTAGTTATGTTTGTCTCAGTCTTATGTCTGGGCCCCAGCAAAAGAGTAGAGCGTAATTTATCTGAAATTGCTAGGATCATCGTTCTCAACCCATTAAGCCCCATTTGGGAAGGGGGAATAATCTGATTGTCCAACGAGTAATAAGTAAATAGTGTTTGTTGAACAATGCATTCCCTGGTAATGAAATAGATAATTATGGTTCTTTCGTGCTATGGGTATATCTTATTGCCTCTCCTGTTCCATGCTAATTCTAGGTTTCAAACTTACGAATAGTCAAAGGTTGGGGTGAGAGAGGGGGTGGCTGGGGCACCAAATCAAAAACATTAGTTTATTCCCATGATGGCGAACCTATGGCTCACGTGCCCACAGCCATATCTGTGGGTACGCGAGCGTTGCCCTAGCTCAGCTCCAGCGTGCATGCATATGCCAGCCAGCTGATTTTTGGGCCTTTTGGGCCCACCGGAAATCGGGAAACGGGCTGTTTCTGGCCTCCGGGGAGTTGGGGAAGGCTGTTTTCATCCTCCCCAGGCTCCTAGAAAGCCTCTAGAGCCTGGGGAGGGCCAAAAACAGGCCTACCGAGCCCACCGTGCCATCGGGGGCCAAAAGCGGTGGGAGCGCAGGGGGGGCATGCGTGCATGCACGGGGGCGGGGCACATCGAATTATGGGTGTGGACACACGCGTGCTCAACCCCGCACTCCCCCCCCCACTCTTGGGACACAACGGCAAAAAGGTTAGCCATCACTGGATTATTCCATTCACCCCCTTCCTTCTTTTTCCCGCACCGCACCATGATTTCTTTTACTTTACTTTTACTTTTATTTGATTTATATACCGCCCTACTCCCGAAGGACTCAGGGCGGTGAACAGCCAACAATAAAATACATACATACAAAATTTAAAAAGCAGAAATAAAATCGAATTAAATAGTTTGGCCCAGACAGATTAAAACCCCACTCAATTTAAAACAAATTTCAACACAAAACAATAAAATTAAATGGAAAAGGCGCTCAATGACAATGGAGCCAGGGAGCCCCAATTATCCTGAAATATTCTTCAAAGGAATCCTGGGAAAATACCTGCTGTTGTGAAGAAATCTGGTTCTTCGGAGCCTCTGCCGTTCCTCAGCAGAATCGTCCTGAAAACAGCAGAGGTCAAAGGACTAGGAAACGAAAATTGTATTCAGATTTATTTAAGAATCCAGCAGTAGATTCAGGAGCTACACGGACAAGGCTGTTCTTTTGTGTGTTAGAGAAATTTGTCACTACCACCATGGTAACAGCTGCAAGATTAAATGGGGTTGGAAACCATTTAAACATGTTTTCCTGATAAAGCCAGCAAAGCAGCTTCCATATTAGATTAGAGACTAGGTACCTCTGGATGTTGAATGCAAAGGATAACATCTCTATTACAGCCGTATCTTATACAGGTGCTTTCCGTTCAAGCTACCTTCCCATGATTGACAACTGCATGAATTATTATGCGGAGGTGAGTCTGATCCAGCAAACATGCTTGTATTCTTAAAATAGCTTTTATATTTACCGGTATATTCTAAACAAAAAAAGAGAAGACGAAGAATCTAGAGAAATGATAAGTTTTGTTTTTGTTTAAAAGCAATATTAACCTTTTTCTTTAAAAAGTATTTTTTTTTTTTAAGGAAAATACATAGAAAAATAGATCATGCAGGTCTGCCTTTCGATAGAAACAATGAAAGGAAAACAGAGCAGACAGTAACAGAGTTGGAAGGGACTTTGGAGGTCATCTAGTCCAACCCCTACTCACGCAGGAGACCTGTATTAGGGATTCGAACCGGCGAACTGCCAACCTTTCTGATCGACAAGCTCAGTGTTTTAGCCAGACCTGGCTGGTTAAAACAATGTGAGGAAGGAAATTCCGCCAGGCTGGGCTATCAATGTAAAGATTCTAATTGGTTTTAAATGGGATTTTAAATTTGGGGTTTTATAAATTGGGCCTATTATTTAATAATTCTAATTATTTTTAAATTTTGTCTGTCTTTGTGTTTTTAATTAGGCTGTACACCGCCCTGAGTCCTTCGGGAGAAGGGCGGTATAGAAATAAAATTAATTAATTAATTAATTAATGGGCTATTAAATCAGATTCAGAAGGAAATTCCGAAGTTTCTTAGGAGTTTTTTTTAAACAAAAACAATTTTATTAAATATTAATTTACAATTGTATAATTGCAATTGCATACAAACTAAAAGAAAGAAGAGCAGAAAGAAAGAACAAAAAGTGTAAAAGAAAAGAAGAAACAAATAATAGAAAGAAGGAAAAAAAGAAAAGAAAGAATACAATAAGTTTAACAGAAACATATAAAGAATTGATCTTTATTACCAGTATAAACAGTTTTATTAACTTTTAACCTCCTCTTAATTTGCAACCAGTGATATCTACATCCCATATATTCTATCTCTTATTTATAAACCAATTTATGAAACATCACCATTTTAATCCTAGGATCAGCAAAAGTCCAGCAAACCTTATCAGAAACAATAACTTATATATTTTAATCTTAAACCAATTTAAATTCTTTTCTTTAAATTCTAAAATCTTACCTTTATTCCGTTCAAATAATCGTAAATTTGATTTCATATTTCACTTCTTTTTTTGATACCCCTTCTCACAGGATTCATTCAAACTTGAACAAACCTCTTTAATAAATTTAGACAAAAGAATTCTGCAGGGTATTCTATAAGTTTATTATTTGTAATTCCCTTTTGATTTTTAAAGTATCGACCAAATTTTTTCAGATGTCCAATGAAATGTTTTTCCATGTTATTCTTGTAGCCTGTTATTTATAATTCCATCTCTTCTATATCTATCTATCTATCTATCTATCTATCTATCTATCTATCTATCTAGAATCTATATTGATTATCTATCATCTATCTATCTATCTATCTATCTATCTATAATCTATATTGATCATCCATCCATCCATCCATCATCCATCCATCCATCCATCCATCCAACCATCCATCCATCCATCCATCCATCCATCCATCCATCCATCCATCCACCATCCATCCATCTATCTATCTATCTATCTATCTATCTATCTATCTATCTATCTATAATCTATATTGATTATCCATCCATCTATCTATCATCCATCCATCCATCCATCCATCCATCCATCCATCCATCCATCCATCTATCTATCTATCTATCTATCTATCTATCTATCTATCTATCTATCTATCCAGTTCTAGGTTGCTTCTCTCCTTGATTAGTTTCCATCAATGCAGCAGTACCAATTAAAGTATCCTTAATAAAGGCCTGTTGGTTGAAGCCTATGCTTAAAATGAATCCATGGACATGGAAGTCCGCAATCTTTCTGGCTCATTCATTCTATTGCTCAACTATTTTTATTTTTTTTTACTATTAGAATGTTATTTTTCCTCCTTAACATTCAATATTGATGGGTTTGCATTTGCAATACTCCATATGGGCTGTCCTTCAGCCCTTCTTTGGTTATTCGGGTTTTCTCCCATGTAAAATTGGAAGTGTCTTGGCGACGTTTTGACAAAGTCATTCGTCATCTTCAGGCTGGTGTTTTTGGCTTTGTGCTTCTAGGAGCAATGTGTGATTGCAGCTGTTTCTTCCTTTTAACTGCCAGTGGGGGTGTGAACTGATTGGGTGGGAGCTTGGCTGTGTTCTGATTGGGTGGAGGTATGTTCTGATTGGTTGGGGGCTTGGCTGTGCTCTGATTGGCTGGGGGTGTGTTCTGTTTGGGTGAGGGCTTGATTGTGCTCGGGTTAGTCTGAATTGCAGGGGGATTTGAGCTGGTGAGCTGCGTTGCTGTTGTTCGTTGAAACCTTGGCAAGACACTTCCAATTTTACACGAGAGAAAACCCGAATAACCAAAGACCTACATATATATATATATATATATATATATATATATATATATATATATATAGTGACATTCAAGAAGCATGTGTATATGTCACTTTATTTCACAGCACACTAGTTTAGGACAGCTTCCTGTAAATTACTGTGCAAATCTGCACACATAAAATGCTGTAAAAGATTATATATAGATTATACCATGGTATCATGCTGCACCGGTTGGAAGAGTTGGGGGTGGGAGGCACTGTGTTGCGGTGGTTCTCCTCCTTTCTCTCTGACCGGTCGCAGTCTGTGTTGACAGGGGGACAGAGGTTGACCCCGAGGCCCCTCATATGTGGGGTGCCGCAAGGGTCGGTCCTCTCGCCTCTCCTGTTCAACATTTATGTGAAGCCGCTGGGCGAGATCATCGGTGGTTTCGGGGTGGAGTACCATCAGTACGCTGACGACACCCAGCTGTACATCTCCACCCCGGATCACCCCAACGATGCCCTTGAAGTGATGTCCCGGTGCCTGGAGGCCGTACGGATCTGGATGGGGAGGAACAGGCTCAGGCTCAACCCATCCAAGACTGAGTGGCTGTGGTTTCCGACGTCCCGATATAGTCAGTTGACGCCATCACTGACTATTGGGGGCGAATCATTGGCCCCCACGGAGAGGGCTCGCAACTTGGGCGTCCTCCTGGATTCACGGCTGTCTTTAGAAGAGCACTTGATGGCCGTGACCAGGAGGATTTTTCATCAGGTTCGCCTGATTCGCCAGTTGCGTCCCTTTCTGGATCGGGACTCTTTACGCACGGTCACTCATGCCCTTGTCACCTCCCGCCTGGACTATTGCAACACTCTCTACATGGGGCTCCCCTTGAGGAGCACCCGGAGGCTCCAACTGGTGCAGAGTGCGGCCGCGCGGGTGGTAATGGGAGCGACATGGCGTTCCCATGTAACACCTCTCCTGCGCGAGCTGCACTGGCTCCCGGTGGTCTTCCGGGTGCGCTTCAAGGTTTTGGTTACCACCTTTAAAGCGCTCCATGGCTTAGGACCCGGGTACTTGCGGGACCGCCTACTACCACCAATAGCCTCCCACCGGCCGGTACGCTCCCATAGAGAGGGGCTCCTCCGGGTGCCGTCAGCCAAACAATGCCGACTGGCGGCCCCCAGGGGGAGAGCCTTCTCTGTGGGTGCACCTACTATCTGGAACGAGCTCCCCCCAGAGATACGGAGGATCCCGGATCTGCGCACCTTCCGCCGCGCCTTAAAGACCTTACTATTTCACCAGGCCGGCCTGGCCTAATTTTCCCCCTCTTTTATAAAAGATTTTTAAAATTTTAAATATCTTTTAGTATTTATATATTCAATTTTAAATTGGTTTTAAAAGTTTGGGGTTTTAAATTTGTCGGGGCCAAAATTATTTAATTTGATTTTATTCTATTTTTTAAATTTTGTATTGTATGTGTTTTTATTGTTTGGCTGTGCACCGCCCTGAGTCCTTCGGGAGTAGGGCGGTATAGAAATCTAATAAATAAATAAATAAATAAATAAATATATTATGAACGAGGAACCAGAAATTCAATTAAAAACATCGCTCCATAAAACGCAACCGTATCAAAATGGGCGGAGGGGAAAGACGCTAAAAAATTCAACCCCCGCACAAGAATGACTAGGTGAGCAGTCATATTCGTTCAGATAAAAATCATCCTTAGAATTTTTTTTAAAAAAAAGGGGGGGGGGAAGTGCCATAAATCATGAATAAAATTAGCAATTCGATTTCGGCATATGCATATTGGCGCTATTCTCCCGGCTCTTATCTGTCTCAGATAATCACGGAATACCTTGGAGATGGTCTTTCGCCTCTCTTTAGTTTGTAAGGATTACATTAAGGCTATCCGAGGTGATGAATTGTATGCTGGAATTATTGTAGAGCATTTGTCGGTAAGTCGTATTAGATCCAACGACTCGTAATTCCACCAGGTAGGCTCAAAGGTGATTAATCATGTCTTCTTATTTTAGTTTAGTGACTAATTTGCATTTGATGTAAAAGAGCATCTAAGATTTTTAGCTCGCCATCTGGCACGTGACGGAGAGGCTCCTGGACGATGTACTGCTGTATTTTACAGTACAATGAATTGTGGGGTTTTTTTTCCCCCTACATCCAGCTGTCTTCAAGAAAACCCACAGGAGCTTGTTAAGTGAGCCTCCCTTCCATTCAATCAATTATTAGAGAAAAATTGGGATTTGTGGGCGAGCTTTATGCCTGTGTATGCATTGCAAGCCTCCTCTAAAACACGAATTCTCCCAAGTTGCTGGAAAACAAAACAATCTTGAAATAAAACAAAGCCTGAAATATATATATATATATATGAACCAAGTAGTGCCTTAAATTACTTATTTGGGAAACATCTAACTTGCATATTGATTACTCAGTTGGGATTTTGAAAGAAAAAAACACGATTAGAAAGCAATAAGATTTAGATTTATATACCTCTTCACAGTGCTTTATAGCCCTCGCTAAGCGGTTTACAGATTTAGCATCTTGCCCCCAATAATCTGGGTCCTCATTTTACTGACCTTGGAAGCAGTGATGGATTTCAATTTTTTTTTTACCACCGGTTCTGTGGGCATGGCTTGGTGGGCGTGGTGTGGCTTGGTGGGCGTGGCAGGGGAAAGATACTGCAAAGTCTCCATTCCCACCCCACTCCAGGGGAAGGATACTGCAAAATCTCCATTCCCACCCCACTCCTGGGGGAAGGATATTGCAAAATCTCCATTCCCACCACACTCCAGGGGAGGGATACTGCAAAATCTCCATTCCCACCCCACTCTGGGGCCAGCCAAAGATGGTTTTTTCTGGTTCTCTGAACTACTCTAAATTTCCACTACCGGTTCTCCAGAACCTCTCAGATCCTGCTGAATTTCACCCCTACTCGGAAGGACAGAAAGCTGAATCAACCTTGAGTCCCTTGGGAGTTGGGCGGCATAGAAATGTGATATTAAATTAAATTAAATTAAATTAAATTAAATTAAATTAAATTAAATTAAATTAAATTAAATTAAATTAAATTAAATTAAATTAAATTAAATTAAATTAAATTAAATTAAATTAAATTAAATTAAATTAAATTAAATTAAATTAAATTAAATTAAGCTGGTCAGGATCGAACTCTGCGAATACTGCATTCTAACCACTGCACCAACATAGAAGGAAGGAAGAATTAATTCCTTCCTTCCTTCCTTCCTTCCTTCCTTCCTTCCTTCCTTCCTTCCTTCCTTCCTTCTTTCCTTCCTCCCTTCCCTTCCCTTCCCTTCCCTTTCCTCCCTCCCTCCCTCCCTCTGTAATATTTCAAAGTTCTCCTGAAAGTCACCAATAATATCATCTAGAGTGAAATTGAACTGTGTAGAATTTCCCTAGTGTCATGAGTGGGCCAGAAAGAAAACAAGATTTAGGGTGAAGTTTTGATTAAAATAGTCCTCTAGTTTGTCTGGCCATTAAAAAAAAAAAAACTAGAAGAATTTCAAGAAGCAGGTGCTAAGTTAAATGACATGGATAGAAAACAATTAGGAGTATGTCGCGTTTAGGTCCTAATGAATAAAATGTGTTATCCAAGTCACTTCAAACAACTTCAGATATTAACAGGCACATAACTCAGCATGAAAACCCTTTGAAGGTTTTTGTACTGTTAATAGAAATTCACTTTAAGAGTTGATCCCAAGCAGAAGATTAAATGTTTAGCACTAAGACCCAATAGTCTCTTTGTTTCCTAGATTAATTTATTTAAAGTATTGCATTGCTTTGATGTTAAAAATTAACACTATTAATTTCCAAGCTTTGGGTCTATGTCTTTTCCCCCTCCTCTTAATGGTGCTAATAATAGTAGAAGTATAAAAAACATTTCTTAGCATTACTTTTCTCGTTTAGTACTTAGGCACATAATAAATCATTAAGATACACCCAGCTCTTTCTGGAGCATAATATAAATTGCAACCGTTTATAAATAATGAAAGAGAAGAGAAGAGGCTCAAAAGTTCAAATATAATTCTCCAAGATATCTTTCCTTGTTATTTGATGGTCATTGAACCTCAGGAAATGCTGCATAATTGTCTCTACAATGATGCCTCTGGAGGAGAACTCAAAAGTCACTATGTGTTGTGGTCCGTCAGCAGCCTTTGGAGCTAGCAGCGGAGTCGGACAGTGAGGAGGCTGGGAAGGAACATGGGCCAGTCCTGGAGTCTGGGGAAGGCCCAGACGAGGGCTCTGCGTCGGAGGTAGAGATGGGTTCAGGGCCATCTGGGAGTGATATGCAGACTCCGGAGCCTCCAGAGTCGGACAGCAGAGAGACAGAGGAACAGGAGGAGCCTGTTCTTAGTGCGCGCGTGCGCAGAGCTAACAGAAGGCACAAACAGTTAAAACAAAAGGGACAACTTGGGAGTAAGGCCTGGAGATGATTGGCCCCTCCCATAAGGCTTAAAAGAGGAGCAAAGGCATATGGACACTTCATAGGAAAGCAATGTTGTTAATTCTGTTCCCAGTCGGCATCTCTGTTTGATTCTGGACTCCGTGTGGCTTTGCCAAGTAGGTCTTTGGCAGAGTGTCAAGGGAGATAAAGGTTGGTGATTATCCTGAAGGACTTCTCCCAAAGGACTTTTTGCAACCAATTGGGACTCAGCTGTGAATGAACGTAATTCACAGCTGTTGCAATAAAAGAGGTTTTTGGGACTACTCATGTGTTTTAATGACTCAGGAAGCCCTTGAATTTGACACTCCTGGTTTAGCTCTGCTTGATATTTATATTTATTTTGTTCTGCAGTCTTACATGTGCCTAGCAAATATCTACTTGGGTTTCTTATTTCAGATTACTTTGAAAAAAGTAAAGGTCAAACCTTTGCAATTTATCTTAGAAATGAATGTTTTGGCTGGACATAAAGTTCGTAGGTAGGGGACATGGTGGCTCAGTGATTAAGATGCTGAGCTTGTCGATCGAAAGGTCGGCAGTTCAGCGGTTCAAATCCCTAGTGCCATTTAACGGGATGAGCTCCTGTTACTTGTCCCAGCTTCTGCCAACCTAGCAGTTCGAAAGCACATAAAAAATGCAAGTAGAAAAATAGGGACCACCTTTGGTGGGAAGGTAACAGCGTTCCATGTACCTTTGGTGTTGAGTCATGCCGGCCAGATGACCATGGAGACATCTTCGGACAGTGTTGGCTCTTCGGCTTTGAAACGAAGATGAGCACCGCCCCCTAGAACCAGGAATGACTAACACATATGTGCGAGGGCAGTGGTGAAATCCAAATTTTTTTACTACCAGTTCTGTGGACGTGGTTTGGTGGGCATGGTGTTGCTTGGTGGGCATGGCAGAGGAAGGATACTGCAAAATCCCCATTCCCTCCCCACTCCTGGGGGAAGGATATTGCAAAATCTCCATTCCCAGCCCACTCTGGGGCCATCCAGAGGTGGTATTTGCCGGTTCTCCGAACTACTCAAAATTTCCGCTACCGGTTCTCCAGAATCTGTCAGAACCTGCTGGATTTCACCCCTGCTTGGAATGATGGAAGGCTGAATCAACCTTGAGCTGATCAGGATCGAACTCCAGGCTGTGGCCAGAGTTTGCCTGCAATACTGCATTCTAACCACTGCACCAACATAGAAGGAAGGAAGAATTCCTTCCTTCCTTCCTTCCTTCCTTCCTTCCTTCCTTCCTTCCTTCCTTCCTTCCTTCCTTCCTTCCTGTGTGAGGGGAACCTTTACCTTTAAAGTTCCTTAAGATTTTGTGAATGGCGAATCTTCATGCCGTGAAGTTATGGATTTCTATTTTGTATAGCGGAATGTCTATCATTGTTAGCTTTTTTCTTTTCTTTTTCTTTTCCTTTTTTTTTTTTGGTGGTGAGAGAAAAACCTCTTCCCTTCTATTACTTGTGACTGGATATTAGCTTAATATACCCTACTTGACCTTCAACTTTCGCACAGCAGTTGTATGGTCCAAATGACAGCAGGATTTTGATTGTTTTTCTCTATCCAGTGTTTACCAGTCTTCTACCACTGACAGCTTTCAATGGTATAAATAAAAGTTAGGGCTGCCCTGATTATTTTTTTAATCTCAGAGTGTCCTTCAAAAACAAGGCACCACAGCAGAAATCAGTGGAAATGTATTAAAACCCCTATAGTCTATTAAATTTCTCTGAGCTATTGATGGTTAAATTACAGTGGATGGGGCATTTCACCAATTTTTTATTTTTTTTTTCTACAGAAGGAAGAATGTTTCCAACAATTGGCTCAGGATTAATAGTATAAGAGATGGTGGATCTAAGATATGTCTTCTATTTAGGCTAGGAATCAAAATGGATTTCTCATTCCAAATCAGTTTTGATTGCACTCAAGACCAATCAAAGTATTCTGGCATCTGTGAGCCACCTATACAAAACACACACAATAATAGCTAATAACGCAACTCCACTCTTTTTTTCCGCCCCACGATTGTCAATGTCGTTTTCTTGAGGGAGTAGACGGATGCTTTCTCTGTGCTTAAAGAAGAATGGAATGGTATCTGTTGGGCATTTGTAAGGGTTAAGGTAAACTAAAATCAGGAACATCTGGAATTAAGGCTACTATTGGCATGGGGTTTCTATTGGAAGACTTAGAATCTTAGGACTGGAAGAGATCTTGGAGTCTTCTAGTCGAACCTTCTGGCCAGGGCAGGTTGTCCTTATTTCATCCTGAACAAATCGTTGTCCAAAGTCTTTCAAAAGATAGAATAGAGTAGAGTAGAGTAGAGTAGAGTAGAGTAGAGTAGAGTAGAGTAGAGTAGAGTAGAGTAGAATAGAATAGAATAGAATAGAATAGAATAGAATAGAATAGAATAGAATAGAATAGAATAGAATAGAATAGAATCACAGAGTTGGAAGGCACCTTGGAGGTCTTCCAGTCCACCCCCCTGCTTAGGCAGGAAACCCTACACCACTTCAGACAAATGGTGATCCAACATCTTCTTAAAAACTTTCAGTGTTGGAGCATTCACAACTTCTGGAGGCAAGTTGTTCCACTGATCAATTGTTCTAACTGTCAGGAAATTTCTCCTTAGTTCTAAGTTGCTTCTCTCCTTGATGAGTTTCCATCCATTGCTTCTTGTCCTGCCCTCAGGTGCTTTGGAGAATAGCTAGACTCCCTCTTTTTTGTGGCAGCCCCTGAGATATTGGAACACTGCTATCATGTCTCCCCTAGTCCTTCTTTTCATTAAACTAGACATACCCAGTTCCTGCAACTATTATTTATATGTTTTAGCCTCCAGTCCCCTAATCATCTTCGTTGCTCTTCTCTGCACTCTTTCTAGAGTCTCAACATCTTTTTTACATTGTGGCAACCAAAACTGAATGCAGTATTCCAAGTGTGGCTTCACCAAGGCCTTATAAAATGGTATCAATACCATTTGATCTTGATTCTATCCTTCTGTTAATGCAGCCTAGAACTGTGTTGGCTTTTTCGGCAGCTGCAGCACACGGCTGGCTCATATATAAGTGATTGTCCCATTGTGGCAAGAATTGGAGCGATTTTCATTTAACTACTTTCTCACTTAGCAACAGAAAGCTTATTGCTCAATTGTATATACCTGTACGTATATATTATTATTATTATTATTATTATTATTATTATTATTATTATTATTATTATTTTATTACGTCTAAGCTGTCTAGAGTTACTCTGGACAGCCAGTTGAGCAGCATATAAATTTTCTTTTCCATCACGCCTACATTTCTAAAGAATCAAGGAAGGACAGAGAAAGCTTCTAGATTACTGTGAAAAACACAACAAAGTTTTTGTACCTTCCTTCCTTCCTTCCTTTTCAAGGAATGTGTTGTGGTCCATCAGCAGCCTGTGCAGTTAGTAGCTGATTCCGACAGTGAGGAGGCTGGTGTGGTGCTGCACCAGCAGCCTGTGCAGCTGGCACTCGAGTCGGACAATGAAGAGGCTGGAGAAGATGTGGTGCCAGATTCGGGGATTCAGCCAGGGCCTTCAGAACCTCCAGAAGCTCCCATAAGTGAAGAGGAAGAAGAGGAGGAGCCTCTTCTCAATGCACAAGCACGCAGAGCTGTTAAAAGGCAGGAGTGGCTCCTCAGGAGGAGGTCTCCTCGAGAGTAAGGCTTGGGGCTTATTGGCCACTCCCCTAGCTTATTTAAGGAAGGACGACGACTGAAGCAATTTGCAGGAAACAACTTCGTTCATATTCCTTCGCGTCTTGATTCCAGAAACATTTGATTCGGCTCTTGTTTCTCTCTTCTCAGTTTTCCTGCAAATTGCTTCTGGCCATTCTGCCAACCATAGTAAGATTACGGTTATCTGAAAGACTGTGCCTCAGAATTGAGTTATTATTCTTTGGATTCTTGTCGGCTGTTAATGAAGTTAAATTAACAGCCCTTGTTCAGAAAAGATTGATTTAAACTGTACTTGTGTTCGAACAACTACTAAGAAAGCTCATTAGTAATCCTTAATTAGTAAACTAAGGTTTGTACGGACTTTGTGTGTGCTGCATTCTTTGGGGTCCGTAGCTGGGACGGAACTGAATGATAAGTATTGCCACTTAACTGAGTCCTCATATGACTTGAGGTGGTCATGAAAAGTATGTATTTCAGAATAACAGATGCTATTTTCTAGGGCCCAGCAAGATTTCTTCGTAGTCCCAGAAAAAAGACTTTGCACCTTTAAAGTCTTGCAAACAGTCCCTGCTTCTCTATTCTTTGGTCTTCTTTAAATAGCTCTTTCAAACGGAATACAAGATATTGCTATTGTCAACCTGGTGTTAGCTTTCATCACATGCCTGCACAAACACACACACACACAGAGAGAATGCAGATGAAAATTATATAAGGCAAGATGGTTTTTAAACATGGCACAAATCGAGGCAACAAGAAAATGATGGCCTTTTCTTTTTTTAACTAATGTCTCAATATCAGATGCAAGGTACATCTGATATGACATAGGTAAATCATAATATTTGCAGTGCTATGTCATATATACGTTTCAATAGTTTCTCCCTCCCTTCCTCCCTCATTTTCCTTCCTTCCCTCCCCCTCCACTTCCTTCCTTCCCTCCCTCCCTTCTTCCCTCCACTTGCTTCCTTCCCTCTCTCCCTCCCTCAGTTCCTTCCCACCCTCCCTCCTTCCCTCCCTCTTCCCTTCCTTCATCCCTCCCTTCCTCCATCCTTCC